>JACEGR010002004.1:0-143892 GCA_014170235.1 Listronotus bonariensis
AAATTTGAAAGAGCCGAGTTAAAATCTGGAGCACATTTTTTTAAAACGATTGCTGTTATGCCATCCACCCCAGACGATTTCTTGGTGTTAAGGGAAGAAAGGATACACTTAATGTGTTTTACCTTAAAAATAATATCGGGCATTTTATGAGGAACTGGGGTAACCGCTGGAATTGGATGATTTACGGGAGGGTCAAGGGTTGAATTGGCAGCAAATTGTTTAGCAAATAGTTCTGCCTTTGCTTTAGCGGTAGAAATAATTTCATCTTCCAAAGTTAGTGGTGGGAAAGAACTGGTACAAAAATTCTACTTATATTTTTCGCAAAAGACCAGAAAGATTTGCTGCCATTTGAGCAAGAAAGAACTTTGTTTTTAATACGATTGTCGAAGGAGTCTTTGGCTTCAGAAATTGTTTGATTGTAGTAGTTTCTTGCTTCAATGCTGGCCTGTCGGTTTTCTGAACTAGGATCCTGTAGAAACTTTTTGTGAGCCTGAACTTTTAAAATTCTAGCTTTATCACAAGATTTGGAAAACCAGGGTTTGTTATTGGATTGTTTGGGGTTCTGGATGGTGCGTGGAATATAGGTTTCAATGCCCAATTGAATTGATTCAGTTAGTTGATTGCAAATTTGAGAAGGATTACGAGAAGAAAAGCAGGTGGAATTCCAGGGGTAAGTGGCGAAAAACTCCCTTAGGCCATCCCAGTCGGCTGAGTTGTAGTGCCAGACGGTGCGTGGTGGCAAGTATTCATTTACCTCGGGATGTGCAGAGTAAGATATAGTAACTAAGCCATAATCTGAGCGACCTAGGGGTGCTGTGACAGATGTTTGATAGAGTTCGGGGTTGGTAGTAAGAAAGAGATCTAGGGAATTTGAACTATGATTTGGGACTCTTGGAAAGTAGGTGGGTTCCATAATAAGGTTGGTAAGAGAGTTACTGACTGCGAAGATTTCGGCTGCTCTGCCTTGGGGGTCAGTTTTTGAAGAGCCCAGCCAATCCTTATTATGGACATTGAAGTCGCCAAGCACGATTACTTCAGCCGATGGAAACTGAGAAATTATGCTATCGATCTTTGTTAATCTTCTTGTCTTATCTTCCTCATCAAGCCCATCAACTAGTTGAAGGTTATAGTTCCTGGCTATTAATTTGAAAAATCCGCACAATCTAGTGAAAAACGCAAAAAGTTACCTTCATCTCAACTTTTTGCGGATACGCGTCGAAAATGGCGGGAAAAGAATTTTAAATTTGCACTAACCAATCACAACGCTGAATTATCATCCGCGAGCGGAAAACCGCTCTCATGGAAAGCCGGCTAAAAACAATGGAACTTTAGGGGGACTTTATTTTCTGTTTAAAATATTTATAAAGAAAAAATAATCAATGTGGAATACTTCAATAAAGGATTTAGTGATTTATTGTAAAAGTAAAGACCTTTTTTTGCTCTTAAATTTTTTTTTATACCTCAATTTAAATTTTTTCTGGGGGTGGCCAATAATTTTTGCACCAGGGCGCAATTCACCCTAGGAGCGTCCCTGGCAATTGCGCTGTAAAATGAATGGGAAAATTAAATCAAGACCGCATTTAATTGTGCACTATATTTTCTCAACGATTTTAACCTTGTATCAAAAAAAAAAAACTAGCTAGAATAGTTATTTTGTGCTTGTATACAGATCTTTACATTTAGTACTGCCACTAACAGTACTCACCTCACTGCTAAACAGATGTCGGGCGGTTTGCCGATATAAATTCGCAGCTGCTATGTTATTTTTGCATTATAACAGACACTTGGTAAATTATCCCAGAAAATAAAAGACATCCAATCTATACAGGGTGCACATTTAAAGTCTATCATTTAAGCGATGACATAGTATAGTCCCAGAATTATTAATTTAAAATTCTAAAACTCCTCAACTTTACTATATTCTTTATGTGTGTTTCTTCATTTATGACAATTATTTACTTAGGCTCAGTTGTATAAATTTCGTTTAAACTAAAGTTTAAACTTAAAGTTAAAAACCATAATTATAAAAACTAGAGTTTATACTTTAGAAATGCGATAAACTTGTTGTGTACACTCTTTCCGCGGTCTTCAAGTAGTGCGATTCACGTTTATGTAGAAGTCTACATAGACTTCCCGGGTAGGCGGCTGAAGGCGTCGTACGAGCGTTGCTGTACCCTTGGGGATCGAGAAAAGATTCACGGTAAATTGGGACTTTTTTCTTCTGGGGCTAAGCGCTGTGAGTGAAGATTCCTAAAGCCTGAGGTTTTTACGTTTTAATGTTGAACACATGGTCGAGGAGGTGCGCATGCCTTGCGGAAAAGCGTCAGTGGTGAAAGTGACGGTTATGCGCAATACCAGTAGCAGCCCTTGGTTTGACAGCCACAATTTATGCATGTTTAGAAGTTCATCGCTGTTGTTGATTGTTAGAAGTGTTTCTTATTCATATGCTAGGAAAGTCTGGGAGTTTCGAGCTCGATTATCCAGATTTTCCACGGACAAAGCCGCGAAAGCTTATAAGCAATAGCTTATATGACCGGAACGTGAGAACTGGCGAATTGACTTAGTATCAAAGCCATAAAACAAAGAGATAGATAGATAACTTGTTGTGTAGATTACGGTTAAATTATATGTGGCAATCTTTTTATTGTTGATAAAATATACATATTATTTCATTATGTAATTTTTATATTATTATTTCAAAATGTAATTTTTTTATCGAACTCCTGACGATGCCTATATTTACTAAACTGACAATTTAAAACTCAAATGCGGTATGTTTTTACGGCTTTTAGGGGACTTTTCTATTGGTAAGAAATATACAGGGTGTTTCATTAAAAAAAACAAGTTGTTAAAATAAAAGTCAATGAAAAAAGATTCTACGTAAAAACCCTAAAACTTTTCTTTTTACATTTTTTTATATTTCTAATGTCTGGCCAAATTGACAAATTTTGAAAAACACTCTGTATCTTCAAAAGGAATCAAGTTAGCCATGATTTACTTTCAGAATTGAATTTGTTTTAAAAATTGAAATCGAGATTGCGCAATCAGATTTGTTCTATCTTTTTGGTTTTCGCTGTACCTTACAATGTTAACGAAAAGGCGCCACCCTGTATTTATATGTTGTCTATATAATAGTTATTTTTGTACCAAGGGCGTAAAATAGCACTTTTACGCCCGCGGCTGAAAGTTGTTGCCCGAGGTGCGCGAGGGCAACAATCAGCTGTGGCCGTAAAAGTGCTTTACGCCAGAGGTGGAAACAATATTTTTGTACGACCGAAATTATCATACAAGCATTCTCTGTACTTGGGAGAAAATTTCCCAGCTTTTAATGTTTTAAATTGTAATCAGTACACTTTTAATATATGTTTAATTATATAAATGGTTGTTTTACCAAAAAAAAATGGAACATTATTTAATTTTATTATTGTTTTATAAATTTATAAATGCGAGCGTTTTTGATACTTTTGCCCTAGGGCGTAAAAGTGCTATTTTACGCCCTCATTTATAAATGGGGGCGTCAAATTGTATTTTACCCCCGGTCGTACAAAAATACTTTTAGAAAAGTTAGATAGCTTCAATTTTTAACGTTCAAGAGCTAAATGTCAATATCGATTATAAGGTTGCTGAATAAGCAGAGATAATTGCCAAAAAAAGTAATAGTTTTAATTTTTTTACATATGTCCAACTTTGTAGCGGTCACTGTTTAAAATATATTACTTTATTCTATGCCGGTTTACCCGACACAAGCTAACACGTCAAACGCGTATAAGGAAAAAACAGTTTTGAAGCTTTTGTAAAATAAATTATACCAAAGACAATTGTAGTTTAACTATAGACTCCCAGAACAATGCTAAATTTTTGGTCATCAGTTTGGACGCTGGCTTGGCTGAATTTATGAAGCGGCAAATTATACGTACTGTTTACGTGTGTACTCGATGGATACCCGCTACATAAATTCCACGAAGCGAGCGTCCAAGCTGATGACCAAAATTTTAGCATTGTTCTGGGTGTCTATAGTGAAACTACATTGTCTTTGATTTTACTTAATAACAACAATCATATTTCTAAAAATTCCAATATTTTCGAATCAGTGATATTCTGCACAACCTGGCATCGTCGCAATATGACCGTCCTTGGTTCCCTTCCAGCAATCGCTTGCCTGCTTGTGTTGTCGAGCGATCAGCGCTGTTGCCGGCTCATGGAAGCCATAAAAACAGGCCAACTGTAATGAATAATAATCGCCTTTGAATTCTGTAAGGCGGCCTCGGGTTTCGTGCTGAAGAGGTAGAAAATAACGTTTTATGCTCGCTGTAAAATTTACAGTATTTCGGATGATTTGTTTCGAAGCCTCAGGTAGATATTAATTTTCCAACTTTAGTACACATACAGGGTGTTGTTAAAGGTTGGATTAGGTGGTCCGAGAATTTGTAATATTAAATTTAAACACATACTGGGTGTTCATTTAAAAAGCTTACCACTCAAGTTATCTGCAAAAAGAGGCTGATTTGAGAAAATCGCCGAAAAAAACCTCAAGATATTTATTGAGGGGAAACGTTTTATACAAAAATGTATGGCGCCCTTCAAGGCTACCACCTCAAAATTCTTAAATAAGAAGAGGAATCAAGTGATACATCATTTTAAATCTCCTGACGAGTACTTTATAACCCTGAAATATAAACTAAATATCTTTACTTACTACAAAATGGCAGTACTTTAAAAATTACCCAAATACCTGATTGGGATGGCCTTATTTTCAAAACTAATAAAGTTAGATGTAGGTATAGATGGGTCCATATTTAATTCATGAAAGCGATGCCGCCAAGTACACAAAAAATGATAAAGTAAACAAACCTTTTCGAATGCCCATAGCCTCGGACAAAGCCTGATAAAAAATTATTTTTAGATAAATAATAAAAAATACACTGCTAAAACACGTATCACCTATAGTAAAAATATTTTAAAAGCGCAAATTCGGTACCCTTTGAAAATAATACAAAAAACATAAAAAAGGCCGCCTGCAATCGGACTATTTTATACAAAGGGGCCGCTATCCTTTACAGCGTCGCGCCGATACACTATGGGATAGAAATCCATTATTTCGGCCAAAAAGCAACTTTGAAATGTTAATGGCTCATGCTGTGTATTTTAAAGTAGATACTCCAAACTACATGTACACAAAATTATAAAAGGATATGACGACTTCTATTGGGGTAATAAGAAACTTGAAAATGTATTTTAAGTAAACATAACTATACAACATTTAATCTACTTAGTTTATTATTAGCTTTGTTTACTAAAAAAAGTAAAAGAGTTTAAATAATAAGAGCTATTGTTGTGTTTCCGATGCAGTCTCGCGAAGTCTCGCTACTTTTGTCAAAGATTTTTTACCTTTTTCTTTATCAGTTTTGGTAGTTACAATTGCCTTCCTACTTTTTGCTATTTCTGAGTGTAAGGACAGATACAAGATATTTTTATAATTTACAAGGTTTTCCATTTTAAAATTTAATATGTTTTGTCCTACACTGGATATCCTAAAAGATAAAAGCATTCTGATGAAAGATATGGATTCTACAGAAGCTACCCAACAAAACAGTGTTTTTTATTTATTTTATACGTTAAAAAATAAAAAAGTTGGGAAGATGTATCTCTATTACGCCTCTAAGAATAATTTAAAATTATTTTTCAGATTTGGATGGTCATATTTCCAAAACTAATTGAGATAGACACATCAAATGTAGTATTTTTTTAAAGCATTTTAAAAGGTTTTTTGGTGGTTATATAATATTTAGGGTATTCCATTTAAAAAAATCATACCTATTGTCGTACCCTGTATATCATATGAGATAATAATCATCGGATTACTCATTAGAATACTACCGAATTAACCAAACAAGCTGACATTTTAGTTTATTTTGTACAATAAAAAATAATAATGTTAAGGGGGTGTAAATTTATAATAACATATAATCAGTTTTAGGTTTCCAAAAAGCATTTGTAATAATTTATAATATTTTTCCAGTAAAAAGCACCTCATTTTAAGTTAGACTGGTAAGTTTCAGAATTTTGAGCAAAAAAATTAATTTCTATCCCATAGTGCGATGACCAGCTGCATCAACCGGCATATCATAAAAGAAATATAGCAAAGGCGGCCGCGAAGTCAAGCATGCCGATTTATTTGCCCTAAACTTTTTGTGATTTTTTTGTCTTATCAAAGAGCACCGAGTTTACATTTTTAAACTGTCCCTTCTGTACTTACAAAACATTCTTTTATTTCGCCTCTGTACCACTATAAAACCGGTGGCACGTGGCGTGGTACTAGAAACTCGTCGGGTTAAATATTTTTTGCTGCAATAAATCATTGTTCCCAAAAGGGTTTCTTTACTTTATGATTTTTGTGTACTTGGCGGCATCGCTTTCAGAATGAATTAAATATGGACCCATCTCTACTTAATGTGGTATTTTGTTAGAACTCTTTTAAAAATCTTTTTAATGGTAATACTAGTAATATTATACAGGGGAGGATAAGAAGTGTACATTTTTTTAATGATGCACCCTGTATATTATATTACCAATTAAAATATCTTCAAAAGAGCTTTAAGAAAATTCCCCATTAAGAACATCTTACTTTATTAGTTTCGGAAATATGGCCATCCCAATCAGGTATTTGGGTAATTTTTAAAGTATAAAAGTAATAATAACTTTTATTATATTGTGTAAGAGCAGAATTGTTTTTCATAATGTATTAAAGTTTTAATTTTCATAAAATGTTAAATAAACTTTTTAATTTTATTCTGGAGAAAAGCCAAATAATATTTTGTTTAAATTTAATCTCCGAGAGAACAAATAAAGCATAATATAGTTATAAATTTATTTATAATTATTAAAACTTTGCATATATTTAATTTCTTAATGTAATTTTAAGATTATACCTAAAAAACAATAAATTTTAAATCTTTATATCATTAGAGTCCGTCCCTAATGTTCTGCCCTTTAATGCCTACTGATCCGCAGCCAAATAATATTTTGTTTAAATTTAATCTCCCAGAAAACAAATAAAGCATAATATAGTTATAAATTTATTTATAATTATTAAAACTTTGCATATATTTAATTTCTTAATGTAATTTTAAGATTATACCTAAAAAACAATAAATTTTAAATCTTTATATCATTAGAGTCCGTCCCTAATGTTCTGCCCTTTAATGCCTACTGATCCGCAGCCAAATAATATTTTGTTTAAATTTAATCTCCCAGAAAACAAATAAAGCATAATATAGTTATAAATTTATTTATAATTATTAAAACTTTGCATATATTTAATTTCTTAATGTAATTTTAAGATTATACCTAATAATTAATAGTTTAAAAAACTAAAAAACACGCTTTTATATGCAACCGAACTAAAAATTCGAAAATAATTTTTCATTAAAAAAATATTGTCATTTCATAGTAAAAAGCGTGGGGTGCATTTTACTATTTTTTCATAACTTTTCCATCATAGATATTGGCAAATATAATAATTATAACATTTAATATATTAAGCACCCCACGCTTTTTACTATGAAATGACAATATTTTTTTAATGAAAAATTATTTTCGAATTTTTAGTTCGGTTGCATATAAAAGCGTGTTTTTTAGTTTTTTTAAACTATTAATTATTTTTCATTTTTTAGTTCGTTATATCAATTAACTTTGCTACTCTTGACAAAATGGCGAAAAAATTTTTTAGTGAACAAGAGTAGCAAAGTTTGAAATGTTGCCAACAGATGGCAACCCACTAAAAAATTTCTTCGCAATTGAGTAGCAAAGTTTGGAATGTTGCCAACAGATGGCAAAGAGTAGCAAAGTTTGAAATGTTGCCAACAGATGGCAACCCACTAAAAAATTTCTTCGCAATTGAGTAGCAAAGTTTGGAATGTTGCCAACAGATGGCAACCCAGGTGTTGTTTTTATAATATAATGGAATTTTTTTCCTGGCGATCAAAAACAAGATAACGGGATACTGTTTGCAGATTATTGCATTGTCATGGGTCATTAATAAGTGTGCAAAGTTTCAAAGAAATCGAATAGCTGGAAGTTGGTTAAAATTAGGCTCAAAGATTCCGTTACATAGATAGCCAGATGGATAGATAGATAGTTACAACCCAAGTTAATAAAAGCGTGTTAAAAAGTTTTCTTTCGTGCATAGCCACCTTCCCAAATTGGCGCACAACACCGCATTAAAATTTAAAATATGACAGATTTGTCAAAGTCAAGCGTACTTTTCATCTTATGCAAACTCATAAATAGTAAAGTTTGATACCCAATTTTGATTTTATTACTAAAGTTAAAACTCATTTAAAAGAATCCAAAGATCTTTGCGGTGTAAACTAGGCTATCAGTCAGTGGGTAGCTTTGCGGTGTAAACTAGGCTATCAGTCAGTAGGTAGCTAACCCACAATACACCAAAGTTAGAGGTTAGAAAAGTTCATTACCGTTTTATGAAAAATATTAAATTTGTTGAAAATGATGTTTCCCACTGTAAACAACGTATTGAAAATGCTTTGGTTTATTACCTAGTGATAGTTTTCTTTGTCTAAATATGAGGCATCAAGTAAGTGTTTTTATCATTTTTTACAAATTACAGAAGCTTGGTAATTTATGTATAAGTCATGTTGGGCATTATTATTTTGATGACCGCCTGTTTTAAAAAACAAGTGAAGGTTATTCGTTCGTTAAAAAAAACAGATGAAGGTTATACGCTCCCGGAACGAATACGTTCAGCGAACGAATGAGTTCAATTTAGCAGAATTGAGCCCCTGTCCCCAACCCGTCGGCAAATGTTGTCAAGTTCGATTATTCAATTGTCTAATCTGGCGCATCCGTCAGAACGTACGATTTTTCACTTTTCCGGTTTTCCTGGAAAATGCTGGAACTTAACGGGATACTGTTTTTAAATTATTGCATTGTCATCGGTCCTTAATACGTGTGCAAAGTTTCAAAGAAATCGAATAGCTGGAAGTTGGTTAAAATTAGGCTCAAAGATTCCGTTACATAGCCAGCCAGATTGATAGATAGTTACAACCCAAGTTAATAAAAGCGTATTAAAAAACAATAAATTTTAAATCTTTATATCATTAGAGTCCGTCCCTAATGTTCTACCCTTTAATACCTACTGATCCGCAGCCAAATAATATTTTGTTTAAATTTAATCTCCCAGAGAACAAATAAAGCATAATATAGGTATAAATTTATTTATAATTATTAAAACTTTGCATATATTTAATTTCTTAATGTAATTTTAAGATTATACCTAAAAAACAATAAATTTTAAATCTTTATATCATTAGAGTCCGTCCCTAATGTTCTACCCTTTAATACCTACTGATCCGCAGCCAAATAATATTTTGTTTAAATTTAATCTCCCAGAAAACAAATAAAGCTTAATATAGTTCTAAATTTCTTTATAATTATTAAAACTTTGCATATATTTAATTTCTTAATGTAATTTTAAGATTATACCTACTTAAATAAACAATAAATTTTAAATCTTTATATTATTAGAGTCTGTCCCTGATGTTCTGCCCTTTAATACCTACTGATCCGCTTTTTATTGCTGTCGGCAGGTATATTGGAGTACTGCCGTCAAAAGCCAAAGCGATATACTTTGAGATACACTATACTCTCATTTTGTAGTAGGTAAGGTTATTGATTTTATATTGTAGGGTTATAAAGTACTTTACTCAGGGGTTTTAAAATGATGTATCACTTGACCCCCTTTTCATTTAAAAATTATGGGGATGTGGCCCTGATGGTTAAGGGGATGAAGGGCCGCCGTCCAATTTTTGTAAAAACGTTTCCCTTTAATAAACATCTTGACGTGTTTCGACGATTTTTTTAAATCTGTCTCTTTTCGCAGATAATTTGACTGGTAAATTTTCAAATGAACACCCTGTATAAATAAAACAGTAACTACACTCCCCACAAAAATGATTGCCAGACACTTATCATTGCTAATTATACAGTCTTCCCCCTTCTAACTTCTAAACCCTTAAGTATATTTCGATGAAACTTGGAACGATAGTATATGACCAAGGTCTGCATTTTTTGACATATCAGAGTCAGTGTCTAAATGTGAAGGTGACAACTCTAAATGTCAAGGTCACGATCTACCCGAAAGAGGAGGGAGAACAACATCCCTTATAACACAAGTTGGTTTTATAAACGTTTATAAAACATCCAAGTAGATTATGGGTAACGTACGATAAACGTTCTCAAACGTCCGTGAATGTTCTTTAAACGTATTTTAAAAGTTTTGTGTGGGCAAAAACAACGTTTTAAAAATGTTTTTTTTTTGTACGTTTACTGAACGTTTTCTTTAGTCCCTAAAACGTTCTAGAAACAGGTTTTTAAAGTTTTCTTGGGACGTTTTAAAAATGTTGTCATAGTATGTTTTTGTACGTTTACTAAACGTTTTTATAGTACCTCAAACGTTCTAGGAACAGGTTTTAAAAGTTTTTTGAGACGTTTTAAAAATGTTGTTATATGTTGTATTGCTGAATTTATACAGACAAATAACATTAAAATAAAATAAGAATATCCAATTAGAACTCACAGATTGAACACATAACCTTTATTTGGAACTTTTAATTGGTTATCCTTATTTTATTTTTTTGTTATTTGTCTGTATAAATTCACTTTATGTTTTATGTGAATGTTTTTAACATTTAAATAAAAACTACTTTTATTTCAGATTAGTCATAAATAACATTATTTATTAAATTATATTTAAAAAACGCACATTATACACAACTTATATGTATATACAGCCAAGAGTTGTTAAAGCAATTTTAGAACAACATTACGTCGATGACTATCTGGACAGTGTCGACACTGAGGAAGAGGCAATACAATTAACTATGAATGTTATAGAAGTACAAAGACGTGGTGGATTTGAACTCAGAAACTGGTTATCCAACTCAACGGAACTATTAAAAACACATTCCTTAAACCGAAAGCAAAACCATTTTGGAAGTTCAAACATATTAGTATAGTGGGAAACAATTTTGGATTAAATACGAATATTTATCCAGGCAATGTTTTATTTTCCCAAAAACAGCTCTTTCCGGGCGGTGCAGTATTTACTTTTACCCAACAACAACCTCAACCCCAGTGTGTTACTCAGGGAATGTGTTGTAAATGCCCAGCTTCACACACTGGACTAATTGAGCAGAACAATTTTCATTCAGGGTTAAATACATTTTTCCCGTCATCTTTAGAGAATCCATTAGCGTTTGGTGCAGTTCAATCGAATGGACAGGATCATTCTAATTTTCAGAACCAGATTTCTAGGAATCATTTTCAGTTAAAGTTTCACTCGAATCATGGCACCTCATGTTCTGATCTTTTAAACTATTTTACCCAAGTGGCACCATCAAATGAAAATAAGGAGAACATCATAAGAGACGAAAAAGCTTCTCAAATTTCAGCTGATTGTATTTGCGACGCTAAAAAGTGTAAAAGAAAACAAAAAATTCAAAGAAAAATGAACCACATAACTATAGAGATAAAGAAAATAAAGAGAAAAAGAAAAACTGTAAAAACTGACGGAACTTCATCTGAAACTGCACCTTCCTCTGATAGCGAAAATCAGTCAGATGCTGAAAAACCCAAAAAGCTAAGGTGGGGAAGCAAAAAACATAAGACAAATGAATCTAGTGCAGATACGCAATATTAAGATGTTGAAGATCAATCTGAATCTAAGAAAAGTAAACGAAGAAAAAGCAAGATATCAAAAAAGATAATGGTAAAAACATGTTAGATGACGATCCACAAAATGTATCAGACTCAAGTTATCAGCAAAGTTCGGTATCAGAGCGTAGTGCCAGTGAATAAAGCTGGTTCTGCAATGTGATGTTACCTTATCTATTTAAGGTAAAATAAAATTTTGTAATATATAAGGTTTTTTATGGCCAAAAAATGAGAGTGTATATCAAATTTTAAAAACATTTGTGTTTACATTTACACTTAAGAGTACAGAAATAAAAAGCACTTCACCAGCACTACCACAATTATCAGTTTGTTGGGTTAATTATTCTAGTAAAACAAGACGCAAAAACAGCACATCACAAAATACTAAAGAAAAACAGCACATCAAGGAATACTAATCGTATAAAATTTACTAAAATGCAATTTTACAACTTGCAATGTCATTCACTAATGACAGAAGATTTGAGGGTACGTTCCTAGTTAAAATTAAGGAATCCCTGGGTACGTTCCTAAAGAATAGTTTTTTTACCCTTTCGGGGTCATCCCACCCAGGTCCGACGACCGCCCCCTAGGTGGTGCACTGCAGCCTGAAGGCTTATTGTACCTTGACCCCTACTCCTTCTCATTCACACACCATTCATTCCATAACTTGGATGGTTGTTGCTCGGTCCGCATCCCCGAGCAGAACACCGTGTGCCGTTGCCCAAAACACCGCTGTCGCCGGACACCCATCCAAATTATGGGCGCGCATTTCACTGCTTAACTCCGGAGATCGACGCTTGCCGATACAACCGAAGCAGCCACAAGCGCGCACACGTTCGTATAAAACGTTTTTTAAACGCTTTTTTAGTCTTGAACGTTCGGACCTAAAGTGTACCTAAAACGTACGTTTTCTAAACATAGCTTTGTTCGCGGGTCTAGTAATGAACCGATTCTGAACCAGAACCGAACTGGTTTAGAATGTTTTAAAGCGCATGTCTAGTTATTTATTAGTTCGGAATTTTTATTTACCGCGAACGATTTTCTATACAGTTGAGGATGTATTCTAACATAGCCTTTTGGTTAGGATTTTTATGGTTAAATTGGATACTACACAAAAAAAAATTAAACAAAAAGGTAAATTGTTCTACTGTCGAAAGCCACTCGAGGTCTCTCGGCAGAAGACGAGGGATTCCCTGCTTCCTCTCGTTTTTAACATAAGTATGTGTATTTAACTAAAGATAAAATTAAAACAACAAGAAATGGTACAATCTTGTAATATTGTCTATATTTTTTAATTAAATCTTTATTTATTTTATTGCATACATACATTCATACGGAATACAATTAAAAATCCTTTGCTTATATACGCTCAGAATCACAAAAATATAAAAAAATATTCAACAGGTATATTAACCCACATAAAAAGTGGCAGAAATAAATAAACTGTAATACAACGGTTTATTTCTGTACCATAAAAACAAAAAACAGATGACCATGTCGACAATGCGCATGAAATTCCGAACTAAACTTTTAATTCCAACAAAAATCCCAGGACTGCTAATCAGGTTGCGAATGACAACGAACTGATTCCATTGTAACCCGCGAACACAGAACTGTTACTAAAAATTCAGGATTTTACTAACCGTGAACGCTGCTTTTTCACTGCGCATGCGAATAGTCCCAGAACCGGTTCAGAATCGAACCCGCGAACAAAGCTATTGTGTGTTATTTATTAATGATTTGGGCTTTGTCATACCTAAGGTATACCAAATATTTAAAAAAAATAAGGAATTTAAACCTAACCTAATAAATCAAAAAAAAAAATAATAATAACAGTAAGGACATAACTTTAAATGCAAAGCAGTTATAATCAAATGAATCCATTGGGACCATAAACAGCAACTTTTATTTATAAACAATATTTTTAATAAAATTTGATACCGCTACCAAAACCAAATAAAATTATCCTGCCAAAGCGAAACCGTATTTTATTTCGTTCTGTTGTTCTGTATTCAGCACAAAGCGGAGTGATCATGCCGGCAGCGGCACGAAATTCGAAAATAACAACGTGAAATGACGCAGCCAAATTGACTCGAGTTGGGAGCGACGAGCGAACGAACGGACATTTATTTCGTTAACGTGTTATTAATTCCGAGGGTCGACGGCCGGGAAGCTTTAGTAGGTTTCAGGCCTCATTTTTTTTTACCGAAATCGAATTTTTAAATTAAAACCGTATTTTATAAAACACGAGTTTACGAAATCTATGTATCTTTTTGTGTGCCTTTTAAATAAATGCTGTATTTTTATATTAACCCTTAAACGACAACATAAACTTTTTCATACATAAACGACAACAGGGGTCACATACGACCCCATGAAGAATTACTGGTATTTTAAAGTTTAAACAGCTTAAAACCTACTTATATCATTTCTTTTTGTTGGTTGTTTTATAATTTAACCAATGATTTTTCACAGAAACAGAAAATTCATTTTTGCACATTTTTGTTGGATTCTCATAATCAGGGCCGTATTAGGTAACTCTTTGAGGCGCCCTAGGCTAGAATTCCTGGAGCGCCTATTTTCCACCAAAAAATGTTTGAAGAGCAAAAATAAAGGTCCTTTCCTCCCTAGCGCCTATTTTGAGTGACAGGCGCCTTAGTTCATTCCCTGCTTTTCGCGTCTAGAGAAATTAGTCACCAAAAACAGAGAAATATTGCACAGTAAAATAAGAACAGGCACTAATAATACCGGCCTTATTTTGACATCTGAGCTTGCGCAGTTGCATGGTAGGATAAGGACTCCCTTAATAAAAATAGTGCCCGGCTTTATTTATGTCGATTTTAGGTCGTGCCTTATTTTGGTCTTATTTTAACTTCGGAACTGTTCGTGTAAACCGAAAGGCTGCCGAACACAAAATCGAAAAGTTTTTAGAAGTAAAAATACTTAAAACCTTGCTTTTCAAATGTATTTCTTTAATTGTGTAAAACAAAACCCTACAACACAAAAAAATAAAGAAAATCAACTAAAATTGTTGCCCCCTTTTTTTAGGTTTATCGTACTGTCAACATGATTTTCAATAACTCTAAATTATGGGTACAAGCACTATTTAAATAAAGCCGATATTAATAATACCCGAGGCTTAATAAGGCAACTTGCAATAATTCTCTAATAACTCCCCTGTCTAACGCCTATTACTCCCCTGTCTGGCGCCTATTTTTCATGGCGCCTAATGGATACTACGGCCCTGCTTATAATTATTCTTCAAAGCATTACTTGTGTGCAGTGCACGCTTGTCTTCGCGGCCGCCTTTGCTATATTTCTTTTATGATATGCCGGTTGATGCAGCTGGTCATCGCACTATGGGATAGAAATTAATTTTTTGGTCAAAATCTTCTTACTAGTAAGAACATTTTAAAAGCGCAAATTCGGTACCATTTGAAAATAATACAAAAAAACATAAAAAAGGCCGCCTGCAATCGGATTATTTTATACAAAGGCGCCGCTACCCTTTGCAGCCACGCGCCAATACACTATGGGATAGAAATCCATTATTTTGGCCAAAAAGCAACTACATGTACGCAAAATTATAAAAGGATATGACGACTTCTATTGGGGTAATAAGAAACTTGAAAATGTATTTTAAGTAAACATAAATATACAACATTTAATCTCCTTAGTTTATTATTACCTTTGTTTACTAAAAAAGTAAAAGAGTTTAAATAATAAGAGCTATTGTTGTGTTTCCGATGCAGTCTCGCGAAGTCTCGCTACTTTTGTCAAAGATTTTTTTACCTTTTTCTTTATCAGTTTTTGTACTTACAATTGCCTTCCTAGTTTTTGCTACTTCGGAGTGTAAGGACAGATACAAGATTTTTTTATAATTTACAAGGTTTTCCATTTTAAAATTTAATATGTTTTGTCCTACACTGTATATCCTAAAAGATAAAAGCATTCTGATGAAAGATATGGATTCTACAGAATCTACCCAACAAAACAATGTTATTATTTATTTTATACTTTAAAAAATAAAAAAGTTGGGAAGATGTATCTCTATTACGCTTCTAAGAATAATTTAAAATTATTTTTCAGATTTGAATGGTCATATTTCCGAAACTAATTGAGATAGACACATCAAATGTAGTATTTTTCTAAAGCATTTTAAAAGATTTTTTGGTGGTGATATAATATTCAGGGTATTTCATTTAAAAAAATCATACCTATTGTCGTACCCTGTATATCATATGAGATAATAATCATCGGATTACTGATTAGAATACTACCGAATTAACCAAACAAGCTGACATTTTAGTTTATTTTGTACAATAAAAAATAATAATGTTAAGTGGGGTGTAAATTTATAATAACATATAATAAGTTTTAGGTTTCCAAAAAGCATTTGTAATAATTTTTAATATTTTTCCAGTAAAAAGCACCTCATTTTAAGTTAGATTGGTAAGTTTCAGAATTTTGACCAAAAAAATTAATTTCTATCCCATAGTGCGATGACCACCTGCATCAACCGGCATATCATAAAAGAAATATAGCAAAGGCGGCCGCGAAGACAAGCATGCCGATTTATTTGCTTTAAACTTTTTTGTGATTTTTTTTCTTATCAAAGAGCACCGAATTTACATTTTTAAACTGTTCCTTCTTGTTTGCATTTATGCAAATATTACGTATTTTGCTTTAAATAGCCGGGGTTTCCCACCACCGGCCTTTTTTGTGTTTATATAGTCTTTATGACTTTACCCTATCCTGTTCTCCAATGCACGAGCCGCTACTATCTCATTTTACTTATTTTTCTACCTCCACATCTTCTCTTTCCTTCCTCCCCTATGCTAAGGGGGGTACATGACCATCCATTCTAAAACATACCTAAGAAGCAAGGTTAGTTTATATTTATAAGGTTGCGACATATCCTCACTTTTAAGCGGTTCGAGGTCGGGGACGCAAGGAAGGGCACTTCACGGAGAAAAGTTGGCAAGACTGGGTAAAATCAAAGCTGATGATCAATCCAGTGGCGTCTAGAATTTGCGCATTTCATTTTGCATTGTTTTGGTAGTGATATTTGTTGAAAGATGTAATTCCAAATGTTTTTTATTTAAAGTAAAATAATTTACAACTTAATAATAATTAAAAACTGTTGTATGAACGGTTGTTCTACTAATACAATAAACTGTATATCTCCGGCACTGAACAACATGGCCGAAAAATGGGAAATGTGACGTCATAACACGTCAAAGCAATATGGCCGAATGTCGTGACCTTATATTGACCGACTTTGCCTAAGAAGGGACTTTCCATACTAATTTCCCTTCTGTGTCATTCTAAGGGGGCGGTTCAATCCCCCAACCCCCCACCCCACTTTATATACGCCTATGCTATAGTCCGATGTATTTTTTCTTAAATGACTGACTAATATTAAAATGATTAATCAACACATAAAAATAAAGCTAAAAATCTAAATTACTTGAAACTCCATAAACTCTTAAAGCAAATAAATTGTTGCCGAACTTCTAATATATTATATCTATACGCAATCTTTAAGATGAGCAGAACCACTTTGCCGCAATTTGTCAGAAGGAAATGATATGTTTAAATTAAGTTCAATTTACTTTTTAACTTACCATACATTAAAATATCCATAAAATCTGTAGATATTTTACTTTATATTAAATAAAACAATTTATAATATCTGAAACATTTTATGTATTTAAAAATATTATCATACCTACCGTTTTTTTTAATCATAAAATCCCACAGTTTAATCTCTTTCAAACGAGACAAAGTATACAAAGTAGGCCATGAGCCATGACAAATAACCAGCATAAAATATTTCGAAAGCAATGCATTTGGCAACGCCGAGCATACACAACACACTTGACGGTCTTCCCTAGAAACGGGGAGGCCTACTAAGTTTCGAGGCCGTCAACCCGAAAAATATCGAACTTTGTTCGTGGAACGGCGATTTCTAATAGAGTATAGTTTGTACCACAAATGGAGGTAAATTCAAGTTTGTTTTTTTCGAATTTTATTAGTGTAATGTTCAAAAATTCAGACTGAAATTGATAAATATTGTTAAAATACTTTTGTAGAGGCAAAATATTTGTTAAAAAACAACGGTAAAAGAAGTTTGGATGTAGTTTGGAAACAAGTTTTTTGTTGCATTGGTAAAACAAACTATATACCTCGTTAACTGCGTCATTCATTAGGATTTTGATAAGGTTGCTTGATGTAGTCGTTATTTGCTGAATAATAAAGTTTTTAAATTTGTATGTTGGAGCGGCTTGCGCTATTTCGTTCGGTGATTGATGAATATGAATAAATTGAACATTTTCTTTTTGTACTTGGGGATTTTTATTTATTTTTCTTTAATTTTGTATAATATGTTCCTTATCACTAAGCTCTTGTAGTTGAATATTGGCTAACGTTAATACAGAATAATAATTAGGGTGAATTTTTCAAAGTAAGGATCATATTTTGCGCTATAAGTACGGCCGTAGGTACGAAGCGCACCGTCCTAATAGGTACGTACTCCTATTCATAAGTATCAAGTATCATGAGACGAAACAGAACTACCTACCTACCTATTTTTTGGTAATTATTCTAGAAACCTGCGGCAACTCCGATTTTAACAAAATTTGGTATACGGGGGTTTTTGGGGCGCTGATCACGAATCTGAAAAGAATTTTTTGGCGGAAACGTTTCGTTCTTGAGATATTAATAATCAGACTTGAAATTTAAACTAATCCTATTTTTACAACATTCCCCCTTTTTGCACACAATTCTTGATTTAAAGCTAAAGTGGCACACAATATTAGATTTTTAATGTTTAAAACCCCGTTTTTACGTATTTTACATTATTTTTGCATTATATTGTATAGCTATACTTTGAATCATTTTGATCCCAGTGTGCCATGAAGCCCTATGTGTATGTATGGTTGCCGCATTATTAAAAAAAAGTCAGGCAATTTAACACAAAAATAATGTAAAAAACGAGAAAAACGGGGTTTTAAAGGTGAAAACCAAATATTCTGTGACACTTTAGCTTTAAATCAAGAATTGTGTGCAAAAGAAGGGGGAATATATAGTGAAAATAAGCTTAGTTCAAATTTGAACTTTGATGATGAATATCTCGAGAACGAAACGTTTCCGCCAAAAAATCTTTCAGTTTATGTGATCAGCGCCCCAAAAAAAACCCGTATACCAAATTTCGTTAAAATCTGAGTTGCCGCAGGTTTCTAGAAAATTACCTATTTTTTTCTTCTTTTTCTTTTGACAATCCCCGAAGACCTAAAGCCTAAATACTAGCGTACCGTGGGTGTCTTAACCCTGCAACACTCGCGCTATGAGCATTTCTCTTACTCACACCTACCAATAAAATGCAAATTCTATGAACGGTAAATCACGCATACTGCTACCCTCACTTCTAGCTGAGTTTCTAAAAGGGCCCAGAGACGATCAATATTATTGGGCAAAATATTGTACAGTAATATTGCTAGTCGACACCAAACAGTGCAATATATTCGCGCAATGACTATATTCAATATATTGCTTAATACCTAACTAGTTTTGTTTTGTACCTACTGCGGGTTAGAAAAAAGTAGCTGCTTGTAACATGTTTGAAAATACGAAAAAACCTTTATTTCTTTCTCTATTGCTTTTGAACCCATATTTGTGTCATTGTTTTTGTAAAACAAATACTCTTTCGTATTTGAAAACTGAAATAATTGTGCAATATTACCCCCAAACGGCACAATAAATTACTATTGCACAATAAAAATCGAACTGTTTTTGATTGACACAATATATTGTACAAGCTCTCAATATAAACCACAAACGGTCAATAATATTGTACAATATGAAATTTTGCGCAATAATATTGATTGTCTGTAGGCCGCTTAAGGGTTTTCGTTGACATGCTTGACCGCATTCAATATTTAGTGCATATTGCTAATAATAGTGGTAAAGATGGGCCCACATTTAATTTATTCTGAAAGCGATGCCGCCAAGTAAACAAAAAATGACAAAGTAAACAAACCCTTTTGTGAACAATGATTTATTGCAGCAAGTAATAGGACAGAGGCGAAATAAGAGAATGTTTTGTAAGTAGGTGATACGTGTTTTAGCAATGTATTTTTTATTATTTATCTAAAAATATGTAATCAGGCTCTGTCCGAGGCTATGTGCATTCGAAAAGGTTTGGTTACTTTATCATTTTTTGTGTACTTGGCGGCATTGCTTTCAGAATGAATTAAATATGGACCCATCTATACCTCAGATGAATATTTATTTTATAAATACATTTTTTTAACTGATTTAGGCATAACATTCATTTAAAGATATGTGTAAAATAAAATATACGGGTCCAAAAGGTGAAAAAAAAACGCCTCACTTATTTAAAGTGATCTAATCGACTTTTTTAGGGAGAGTCAAAGAATTAAATGTGGAAATAGGAAGATGGAGAGCGATAAATACATCAGATTTTGATGGAGATTTAAAGATGAGGCCAGAAATTCTAGCACAGACCAAATCGTTGCCGATGGGAGCACACCAATGGAGCCAGTAGCGTAGCGTGCCTTGGAGGGAGCCCTGTGTATCAGAAGACTAAAAGAATGATCCCCACTTTCCAAAAACATTTTTCTTATTTCAAATTTTTGCTTACAAACATTTGGGGGCCCCTATATCCCGTGATTGATACGGCTGATACGGCGGTAGCTACGCCCCTGAATGCAGGGCCGTATTATCCATTAGGCTGACTAGGCTACAGCCTAGGGCGCCATGAAAAAAGTAGGCGCCAGACAGGGGAGTAATAGGCGCTTGACAGGGGAGTTTTTAAAAAAGTTAGGTTTAGGTGAAAAATTGATATTATGTGAAGGAAATAAAAAAAAAAAAATATTTTGTTTTTTTGTTTGATAAATTATAATAAAGGGGTTCATACCAAATTAAATATTTTGTTTCATATCGTAAATTGGGACATTTTACGACGAAATTTGGACGTAAGGATATAGGGCCCAATATTAACGGTAAAAGTCCCAATATATCGGGACGAATGGCAATTTTAATGGTGAATAAAGATTTAATATTAAGATTTTTTCAGTCTTATATTTCAGATTTATGGAAAGTGGGTAAAAAGTTTTTTTGGTTGGAATAAAATAAAACGGGCTTTTACTTTTCCATTATTTTTTTATAAAACAATAATAGGTACTTTTTAAATTCGACGCAAATAAAAATTACCAATTTTTTAACATCAGTAAATTTGTTTATTGAAATTTCTGTACACAATACACTGATTAGAATTATCCATCCTATTGTATCGACTGACCATAATACGTCATCACGGTCAATTCAATCGGGCCCCTTGTCCAGCTCTCGTCTCAACTGCAATTGACTGGCGGTTGGCGCCAAACTAAATCGGAATCCCGACAACTTAAATCAAAGAGCATCGCATTAGCCATGACAATTAAATATATACACGAGGCGGGTGGCGCAGCGGCTGCCGGAACAAAAACAGTTGAACATAAACAGAAACGCCGATAGTGGATCTCACGTGGCGCGTGCCACGGATTCCACGGATGAGATGAAAACCCCCGCGTCCCCGTCCCCCTCGGCCACCATCGCGGTCGTCTTTTGTCAAGCAGCGCCGACAGCAACAAGTGTGCTGCGAATGGAATGCATCGGTAGCATGCGTGCATCCGGTAAACAGGCCATAAATTTAGTTCACCCGCCTCCTACGATTTGCGATTTCTGTTTGTCGCTACCTTACGGGATTTACAATTTACAACGGTGTTTATGTTACTCGGTAGTTGTTAACCGATAAAGTAATTGAGGCAGATTGGTGCAGATTGCTGATGCTTTTGTATATTTATGACTTCAAATAGGTATTTCATCGGGAACTTGAGATAATAGTTATGTAGATTAGGGATTTTCTGTTGAAATGTTATTTGATACGTGTACTGCATCATTGCAGTATACAACAGCCTAATTAGAAGTGTCTTGGAATATTGCTCTCTTGTCTGGTGTCCTTTTTATAGGTTTAACATTGACAAGATTGAGAGGGTGCAGAACAAGATTGCCAAGTACCTTTTATTTAAACATCGCTTTCCATATGAAGATCTATCTCATCAAACCAGACGTTTGCTTTGTGGTCTGAAAACCTTGGAACATCGTAGGTGGGATGCTATGGTTCTCTTCTTGTTTAAGATCTTAAATTAATCTGTGGACTGTGCGGCACTGACAGAGTCAGTTTTCTGTCATGCTCCTCTGAGGCACATAAGACAGAACCTTCTGTTCTTTGAAGTGCCACACCGAACAAACTATGGTCGCAGTGCCTTCGTCGATCGTATTTTGAGAAACTACAACCAACATTACTTAAACATCGATCTGTTTTGTACAAGCCTAAGTTCCTTAAAGAGACAATTGCAGCTCCGCGTTTTGTAATACAGTGTCACGTCCGTTTTTCCCACATTTGTAAATATTGATTTGCTTACTGTACATTTTGTTTTAGTCTCTTGTTTTTAAATTTAATTTGTATATTATGTATATTTATGTTCTTTTCCTACGACCACTTGTGAAAATAGCAAATAGCACACTGATTTCATGCATAGAAAATGCGTTATATCACACTAGTGTTGCAAAGTACTTTACAACACTGGTGTGATACATATTATGATGTCATTCTAAAAACTGCTATTGGTTTTGCAAGTGACATATTTAATGTAGTGACAGTAAAAAAACTTTTATTTACCTTAAACGGTAGAACCCAAATTAGCGAAAATCATCTTATTTTATATTTATTAAAATTTACGAAAAAAATAAAAACATAAACAAAAATAGACATAACCACAAAAACAACTTTCACTGACTGGCACAGTGTTGTCAGGTAAGTAGATCAAATTAACAATCTCTCTTCTACCTTTGAGCACGTACTTTATAGAGGCAGCCTTGCCGCTTGACCGTTCGACCTAAAGCGCCAGAGAAAAAAAGCCTATAGATCAAATTCCTTCCTCTCTTTCTTCGTGTACTCAAACAACTAGTTAAATCTTTTTTTTTAATCCCTAATTAAATCTAATGCTAATACACACTTTATGAATCCACTTTCTTTTATCCATTCATAAATAGAATCAGACCCTTCCGACGTTGCCAAATGCTTTCCATATTTTGCATGGTAACTGACGTTTGGTAGTCCTTACTTTTAGGACTTTAGGTTATGCATTTACAATTTTCATATTTTTTATATTTTTTCTTAAAAATATGAGGAAAAACTGTTATTTTTACTTAATTTTACATTTGATGTTTAGTTTCATTAACTCGTTTTACCAATTTTACCCCACCCAGCACCCCTTTTCACTCCCCGGTCCCGTAAGTTTATTTACTGATATTTTTTAAAAAACGGAATATTTTGGATATGCACCACTTACGTTTTATTTAGAAGAGTGTCTAAAATATGTAAGAATCGATAATTTTTAAAAAACCCTTATAATAGCAGAAAACCGTAAAACCGGGCCTTTTTAAATTCCAAAATGATAAAAGTTATATTATGCTTCTAGGTAGGTGATTTTCGATGTAAAAATATTGTCAAAACAGTATAATATAACAGTGAGGAAAAGTATATATCACACTAGTGTTGCAAAGTAAATATCACCCTAGTGTTGCAAAGTTCTCAATTGTTTTTTATTTTTTCTGAACAGACAAACTTTAATTTTTTTTTTTTTTGGTGAATAATTTGTGGTCGTAGGAAAAATAGTGTACAGTACTCGTGTGAAAATGACTTTCTTACACTCGTGGGTTTGTCGCACTCGGCTTACGCCTCGTGCTACAATATTCCCACTCGTGTGAAATTAGTCATTTTCCACACTTGTAATGTAATATACTATTTTCATTGTATAACACATTGTCTTTTAATTTAATTTAGTCTGTAAGTTTCGTTGTACCATTAAGATTATGTTTCTGTAGAGTACATGATGTAATAAATAAATAAATAAATAAATCATTTGTTACTGGTAAAGGTGTAAAGGTGCCATCGGGGGAGGGCACTGGAGTGGATTGCTTAGGGCATGAGACAGTCTTAATCCAGTATTGGTTTTATATTTAAAGGTCCAAAAGTACTCCGGTAAGAGGTTGAATGTTAAAGGTTCATTTTCTACTTTAGGTCTTCTTCATTGGATCAAATTACTTCGTTGTATTTATCTGAAACTAAAACATAAATGAGGCGTTGAAAATCAGATCGGACCATCCCACAAATCAAAAATAAAGCATTAACCTTTATTATCAATGGCATAGAACTTATTTATCGTGGCCAAAGTAGAGTAGGTGGGTTACTACCATTTTATATTAATTATTCGTTTAAACTGGCCCTGATAAATAAGTTTTATGCCATTGAAAATAAGGGTTAAAGCTCTAATTTTGATTTTTGGGGTGGTCCTATCTAGTTCTCAACCCCTTAAATTGTCAGGGAAGAATTCCAAATAAAAATAAAATTATGCAGCTTAAGTATATATATATATTTTTAAATCTTTGGACAATCCACGAAGGGCGAAGGCCTAAATACTAACGTACCGTGGGTGTCTTAAGCGAGGTAAGAGGGAGTTTGCTGACACGGGACTTAAATACTTGAAGATTATGGGGAGAAGGAAAGACCTCCGCTGGCAGCAGGTTCCACAATCTAGAAACTCTAGGGATAAAAGAACGAACAAAGTGGGAAGTTCGAGGCCTGTCCAATTGGATTGTATAGGGATGCATACGCGCAGCACCACGAGTTTCTCTGTTGGGAACCGTGAGTGGAGGAACTATACTGGACAATTCTTCAGAGCAGAAGCCATGGAAGTACCTATAAAAAAGCGATAAATCCCCCACAGCCCGACGATGGGTAAGAGAAAGAAGCCTTTCGGTAAGTGAAGGATCATTAATGAGACGAATAGGTCTTCTTTGAATGGAATCAAGAATGCTTAGGGTTGTGGGAGACGCCATGCCCCAGATATGAGAACAATATTCCAACGGAGGTCGGATTTGGGACACATACAAATGTATAAATTAGAGGAAGATAAATACTTTTTGGCTCGAAAAAGAAATCCAAGCTTTTTGAAGCTGCCGTGGCTATAGATATAATGTGTTTATGCCAGTTAAGGTTACTTTCAAAAGTGACGCCCACAAGATGGAAGGTGTCCTTGCTCTGTAAAACTTGGCCGCTCATAAGTAGATGATGAGTATTTGATGACTCTTTTCGCGACAAGGAACATGATTGTGTTTTGGATGCATTAAAATGGACGAGATTTTTGGCGCCCCAATCCGATATTAAATTAAGATCCTGCGAAAGAGATATCTGCATCGCTCGGCGTTTGTTTTCCAAATCAGGTTTAGTGATGGGGTTTGGGAACCTGAAAACTGGAGTGAAAGGTACCTAACTTCTTATACGATTGAATTGAAATTGAAATTTAAAAACGTATTCTTTCCTATAAACATAACGCTGATGAAGGTGAAGACTGTCACAACTCAAAAAAGGTGAACTATGAGAAAAGCCAATTGATTTGCCCAGATACACGAGTAACATTCGGAGATATGACATTAGAGTTATCTTAGCGAAAACTGTTTAAGGCCGGCCGTAAACGTCCTACTTTTAATCGGACAATCTGACAAATTATCCAAAAGTTGACTGATTTATGACTTGTTTGACGTGACGTCCGATCAAAAATCGGATCGGATGTATGCGTCGCGGTCATAAAAAGCTATGATTATTCGATCTTTAAATAATCGTATTAAAGAATCGTATCCGACGTCCGATTAAAATGATGTGTGCGGTCGGCATTAATAATAATAAGTTACGATATTGCACATAAAAACATTATACGTAGTTTTAAATGCAATGTTGTTATGCAATGTTTAAAAAAAAAAGAAAGTTTTCTTTTGTGACGGTCTTTTAACCAGCGATATGACTTATGTCGATTTGCACACCCACCCTCGGTGCTAGAGGCATCGTAACTTTCCCCTTCCCTCCAAAAAAAAAACAAAACCAAACAAAATTTTAACAATGACAATCACCATGTGGTTATTAAAAACAAAATTAATTACCAACGCAAACAAACTACTGAAAGCAGGAGGCACAGCCTACTACTTTTTTACATGATTTTTAATAATCCCAATTGCTTCCATTTTCTTCAAAGGCGATTTTTCGAAAACCGTTGGTTGTATTCAGTGGCGTAGCTAGAAGTCATGAGGCCCCGGGACAAACATTTTTGGGGCTCTCATAGGTGGGTTTAAGAATAAAAATATTTTGTGATCAAAAAGTTGTTTATTGTCATAAAAACAAAGAGTAACAGAAATAAGAATATGTTCTATTCCACAAATATTTATTAATATCCTATATAAAATATACTAAATAAAAAATATGCAAAAATTACAAAAATAAAACTAAAAATCCCTTTTCCTAGCATTCCCATTTGCGAATTCGTTAATGATTTCTTTTAAATCAAGATTTTGGGCTTCTTCGTCCTCTATAGATAATAAAACGAGACCGCTTAATCTACTCTGGCCTGTAGTGGACCTAAGATAGTTTTTTATAAGTTTTAGTTTACTGAATGATCTTTCAACAGTTGCAGTTGTTCATTCCTCAAATTAAATGGGAATCTTTAATTCCGAATTATCCAAAGTACAAAATATGCCTGCTCTTAATTTTTCTGTTTCTCCTCCAATTAATATCGGCAGCGATAGCGATGTCATTCAATTTTTACACAATCAGCCCATCAGTTCTTATAGGTATCTAATTACGGCTTTAATAAATACTGCAAGCTAAGATAAACCTTGAGTTGAACTTAAAAGTAAACATATTTGACATAGTGACAACAGCGAGAATATTCACGATATACTAAGAACTCTAAATAATAATTGACTGTTGTGGTATTTTTAATAACAATTCGGCCTTATAATATGACTAGAAATAGATACAGCACTTAAATAAATTTATTGCCGATCGGCGCTTAAAAATTTTTTTGGTGACGCGGGGCCCACCGTAGGCCAGGGCCCCGGGGCACTGCCCCGGTTTGCCCTAGGATAGCTACGCCCCTGGTTGTATTAGACAAATGCAGGAGTCTAAATATTTGAATTTACCTGTGATCAACTTGCTTGTATAGCTTAGTTTAAAAAAATTTAAAGTAAAAGTTTTTATTTTTTAATGCAACACCCTTAAAAAGTCTTTTTGAAAAGCTTTACAAAAATACCACACTTAATATATCTATCTTTAATAGTTTCGGAAATATGGCCATTCAAATCAAAATGTAATTTCCATTAAATCTACAGTCTCTGCTTAATACAGTAGGTAGATTAGATACATAAGTATAGTGTATAGTTAAGACCATATTTATTTCATTCTGAAAGCGATGCCGCCAAGTACACAAAAAATGATAAAGTAAACAAACCTTATCGAAAGCACATAGCCTCTGACAGAGCCTGATTATATATTTTTTAGATAAATAAATAATAATATTGCAAGAACACGTATCACGTACTTAAAAACATCCTCATATTTCGTCTCTGGCCTGCTATAAAATCTGTGGCGCGTGGCGTACTCGTCGGGTTGAATATTTTTGCTGCAATAAATCATTGTTTACAAAAGGGTTTATTTGCTTTATCATTTTGTGTGTACTTGGCGGCATCTCTTTCAGAATGAAATAAATATGGGTCTAACTATACATATAAGGAAAATTATATCTAAGTACTGTTTTTTACTACTATACTAAAGACATATACAGGGTGTTTCACAACTTATCCGACAAACTTTCAGGGCTTCTACAGTAAAAAATATGAAAAAACTTCATATAAACAATGTCCTAAATGTCTTAGTTTTTAAACTACAGGGTGTTAAAAATTTCAAAAAATTATTGTGTTTTCGTAATAAGTTTTATACCCTTTGAGATATTTAAAAAAAAACTTGGGGGACGCCAAACACACATTTTTTGGCATACAAGAAAAAATTAATTATTACCAGTGTCGTCCATGAGGGGTTTAAGGTTAATACTTAAAAAAAAAATGGTACGCCACTGCATTTTTCTAAAATAAAAATATTTTTTAAATTTCTCCTTAGATTTAGAACAAATTTGACCTCTTGACTTTTTTATTTAATATACGGTTTTCTCGTAAATAAATAATAACCAATTCTCGGCATGGTCATTTCGTATCGATACCATCAAATTCTTTAGTAAAAAAACACCTTTTTTATTTTTCAAATCTACTTAAAAAACATGAAAAAACTTGTCCTAAACGTCTTAGTTTTCGAACTACTGAACATTTGAAAAATTAATTACCCAACACCATTTTATTTAATTTAAAATGATTTTCTTTTTTAATATATTTCCTATAAAATCCGCCTGAAAATTTTACGTGTAAATAAATCGGGCGGGTTTTCCTTATTTACAAGTAACCTTCTTAGGCAGATGTTTTCTCGCCCCGACGCATCGCCTAAGTGGGCGAGCGCCTTTATACTTCTAAATGTTGGTAAAGATGGGTCCACATTTAATTCATTCTGAAAGCGATGCCGCCAAGTAGACAAAAAATGATAAAGTAAAGAGACCCTTTTGTGGACAATGATTTATTGAAGCAAAAAATATTTAACCCCACGAGTTTCTAGTACCACGCCACGTGCCACACAGAGGCGAAATAAGAGGATGTTTTTAAGTACGTGACACGTGGTTTAGCAGTGTTTTTTTATTTATCTAAAAAATATGAAATCAGGCTCTGTCAGCGCTATGTGCCTTTGAAAAGGTTTGTTTACTTTATCATTTTTGTGTACTTGGCGGTATTGCTTTCAGAATAAAATAAATGTGGACCCATCTATACGTGATACGTGTTTTAGCAATGTTTTCTCTTATTTATCTAAAAAATATGTAATCAGGCTCTGTGAGAGGCTATGTGCTTCGAAGAGGTTTGTTTACTTTATTACTTTTTGTGTACTTTTGTAACCCGTCTCATATCTGTCTGAGGAAGAAGTATTCAAACTCAATGTGAGCGAATTTGTTAAAACTTCAGCTAAAATCTTGCTCATAGTTTCCTTCTTTTGCTACGATATTTGATTTTAGCAGTGGCGCCGCCCCGAGAAAGTGGGTTTGAATTTAAACCCTTCCTCACAACAAAGCCTTGCAACTTTTGTAAAAGCAGTACTTTTAAGTACCAAATTATTATTGTACATATGGTGTGTCCTCTTTTTACCCCCCACCATTTCCCTAGAACCCAATGCATCTGAATTTAGCAACCGATCATTCAACCGCTTTAATTAAATCCCGTCACGTCAACTTGCAATACACAAATAAATTGACAGATATACATGACTTTGCATTCTAGACCTTTCTTTAAAAAAAATGTTTATCCCTTTTTATCTTTGCCTTATGGCTCTGATCTCTTATTGAATCAATTCGCCAGCTCTCCCCTTCCGTTCATATGACCGGGGCACGTGGCGTGGTACAGTGCGATGTAGACCTTATATTTTATTGGGGTGTTTTTTTCGAAACAAAAACCATCCTGGGCAGAGACTAAAGCTATTTTATAATATCCCTATTTGTCTAAATCCCTCCCTTAACTTAATCCCAACCCAAAAAAATTGTTTTTTCAGTTCAATTTAATTTTTCCACATTAAAAAAAGAAATTCAAATCCCTTTTAGCCGACCCGTTTGGCGCGTCACTAAACATCATAAAGTAATAATAGAGTAGACTCGGTCTCGAAATCCCCAACGTATTTCCAACGAACGATCGCACAACAACGACAGGCGGCATGGAAAATTTCCGAGAGCCGAACGCAACGGGAAACACCAATCGATACGGGCAGGCAGGCAAACTTCGTGCCCAACTGTGTGGCAACGGCGATTGGGCAAACGAAATTGGATTGTTGGAGGGTGCGTGAAGTTTGTTTTTTAGGTTAGGTACAGGGGGTATTACAAAAATAGGGATAAACAACACTCTGTCCGCGGTCTCTGAATAGTGCGGTCACGATTCGTAGAAAGCTACAAAGTTTGGTAATAGTTCGATATAGCGGTTTTCGCTATTATAAGAGATTTTCGAAAAATTCTTTTTCAGGGCGTTTCTATAGGTCGATTATGACATAAATCTGTGTGCGCGTTTTCCAAAATCCATTTCTATAATTTATCATTAATAAAAACATATCTACGGGACGGTGAAGTGAACAGGGGTTCTGGGTGGGGACAAAACAGTATAAATCCAACGTCAAACACAAGAAAACATTAATACACTGCACTCGGGGCACATGAAAAATGTAAATTAATTTTGAAAAGTATTACATTTTTCGAAAAACTATCCCACACATATGACATATCTCGTCCGCCACTAATTAAAGAAAGAAAATAGGCGCATTCATTTTGGTCAGCTGATAACATGATGTTCGTCATTATAAAAATGACAGTCTCGATAGAAGCAGCGTTGCCAAACTTCTTATGAAGAATTAACACCAAGCCTATTTCGGGGATTATCCACCATTTCCTTGAGAAACAATGGTATTTTTGTAGATATGCCTCCTTCTTTATGTTTAGCTTTTTTCCTTTTTTCTCTACAAATTATAATAGGAAGAAGGAATAACTTAATTTTTCGTATGAATTTTGTCCTGTATCTTCCTTTTTTAAGCTATTGACACTTTCTCACTTTATTTGGCAACATCGCAAGACATTTACAGTTCTATTGCAAACTCTTCTTTTTTATGCAGTGACAGCCATGGCGGGATTGTTGTACTATTATTTATTTTTAATTTTTTTAAACAATTTTTTGGACATTTTTGTAAACAGAAAGTGCGGTTGTGTACTGGGAAATACTGTTTTTGGGTGTTTAATGTAGGATTTCTACTGTTTCGTCCCCACCCAGCACCCCTGTTCACTCCACCCTCCCATAAATATGTTTTTATTAATAATAAATTATAGAAATGGATTTTGGAAAACGCGCACACAGATTTGTGTTATAATCGACCTATAGAAACGCCCTGAAAAGAATTTTTCAAAAATCTCTTATAATAGCGAAAACCGCTATATCGAACTATTACCCAAAGTTTTTCCGGGAAGGCGACTGGAGGAGTCGTACGGGCGTTCCTCTGTACCCTTGGGGATCGAGAAAAAATTCACGCTAGATTGATGCCTTCCTTCTTCTGGAGCTAAGCGCTGTGCGCGAAGATTCCTACAACCTGATGTTTTTACGTTTTGGTGTCCAAGCACATGGTGTCTTCGAATGGCCAAGGATGTAGCGCGCGTCTGCGAAAAATCGTCAGTGGTGACGGTGACAGTGGCGTAGCATGCCTTGCAGGGGCCCTGTATCACGAAAAGGTTAGGGGGCCCCCAAAGAACATTTTGACGACCAAAAAAAAAAGTTTCCACTTGCCAAATTCAGTCTTTTTCTTATTTGAACATTGCTTTTTATACAAATAATTTTTGCTTACACACATTTGGGGGCCCCTATAGCCCGGTGGCCCTGTATCATTGTTACGGCTGATACGGCGGTTGCTACGCCCCTTGACGGTGACCGGTTATGCGCAATACCAGTAGCAGTTCTTAGTTTGACAGCCTCAATTTATGCATGTTCAGAAGTTTACCGTTTAAGTTAATTGCTTTAAATTTTACTTATGCTAGAAATTTCTGGGAGTTTCGAGCTTGATTATCCAGATTTTCCACGGACAAAGCCTGGATAGCCTATAAGCGGAGTCGCTCATATGAACGGAAGGGAGAGCTGGGAATTGACTCAGTAAGAGATCAGAGCCATAAGGCACAAATAAAAAAGGGATAAAAATATTTTTTTTAAAAGAAAGGTCTAGAATGAAAAGTCATGTATATCTGTCAATTTATTTGTATATTGCAAGTTAATGTGACGTGACGGGGGGGGTTAAAAAGAGGGACACACCATATGTACAATAATAATTTGGTACTTAAAAGTATTGCTTTTTTACAAAATCTACTTTTCCGGGGAGGAGCCACTGCTAAAATCCAAAATCGTAGCAAAAAGAGGGAAACTATGAGCAAGATTTTAGCTGAAGTTTTAACAAATTCGCTAACATTGACAGCAATGCACATTTGAATACTTCTGCCTCAGACAGATATGAAACGGTTAGGAAAGAATAAAAATAATTTTTGCGTAATTTCATCGCCATGCATAAGACTTCTAGTGTGAAACCAGTACGGTTTCACAGTGAGTTTAAAAATCGACAACGTAAAAACCACAGAATAAATGATATGAATTGTTGTCCCCACACATTCATAACTGCCAAAATATTTTATCTACAATTGTGGTTGTGTTTCGTTTCTTCCTTTCAGATATCTAGTTACAGCTATAATAAATATTTTTAAATCCTTACAATCTATACTAATATACCCGGTGACAACGAGATCACTTTCCAGCTGCCCTTTTTTATCGATACTGACAAAACTTGGTCGGGTTGTTAGACTAACGAAAAAAAAACATTAGTTTGTGTTTATGCACCTATTTTTTTATTGTTAATACTAAATTAAACCTCTAATACTTTTAACATCGTAGAAGATAGGGACATAAACACAAAGTAATTTTTGTTTTTTAACGAAACACAAGCAATTGTTTTTACAACATATTCTATTACCCATATAACATTTTTTGCCGGCGTTGTACGTTTAATTTACTGGCATTGCCAACACTCTTTAATGGCAAGGCATTGGCAAAAAGGTATCAAAAAGACGCGAAAGTGGGCAATTGGCCATTATTAGGCCACGTGTTGCAGATAAAGTGATGGCATCCGTCATTAATAAGTTATTGGCAAAAAAATGCGTTTAAGATGATGGCATCCATCATTAATAAGTTATTGGAAAAAAGATAACAAAAAGACGAAAGTGGGCAAATGCAGATACTCCCAAGCAGCAAGCTGACGTCTTATTGACGAAAATTGTCGCATATACTTTTTTTAAAAGCTAAAATAATGCGATATTTTATTTGAAAATTAAAATAGGAAAAAACTCCTTGCTGCATGCATGCAATTTCCTTGCAATGCAAAGTACGATCTCTCGGAACACTGTCCAACTTGGAGATACAGATTTTTCACTAGCCGAAGATATTTCTTTTAAAGCTAAGTGAGATCACCTACCGCAGACCGCTCTCGTATTATTTTTGTCTAATGGGTACGGTTTAGACGATAAAAAGCGAAGATATTGCAGAAACGTAGTAGTTTATTGTCCATTACGCCATTTATCGGTATGTCAAAAAAACTACTAAATATATATAATATTTTTTATTAACACGTCTTTAAAACTTTTAATAAAGTTTTAAACAAAATGTTTACAGCTCCTAACAGTCTACTTTAATATCTTGCCTTCTCGACTAGCCATCACCAATTAATCACACAACACACACTTATTAGGTAATGAATACATTTAATTATGTCTATTAAAAAACTCTTTTCTTTAAAAAAGAAACTAAAAAGCTAGAAAACCACGTAGAAAACAAATGCACAAAGCGGTCACTTTCGGTCGAAATTAACTTAGCTAATTTTACCATCATTATATTTTTATTCGCTCCAAAATACATAATAAACATTTTGTTTGACCTAATTTTTATTTGCATGATTTTTAACAATAAAATGTTATGAAAAGGCCATTTCCTTTAAATTATGTAAAAAAACATAAAATAATGTTGTTTAGCTGCCATTATAAATAAAACAGATCAAAAAAATTGCTTTAATGTTAGTTAAATACCAATGTTAATAATATGGTTTAAAAAGTATGAATATGCGTTGAAAGTTTGCCTTCAAAAATCCAATATTTATTTGCCTGCAACAAAAACGCGTGCTTTATTTAATCAGGATTGGTATGCCGCCATTTTTGTATGCTGCCGGCAATTCGCCTGCATGTAAAATTTATTGGCAATTAAGTGTTTATTTAGGGTTGACTTTTTAATGCGTATAAGATATTGGCATAATATTGCCACCAATTGCCAATATGAAAAATGTACATTGCCGGCAAATAGTGTTTGCTGGGTAGTTTCTGTTTTTATGGCAACTACGATGAATTGCGATGTACGACATTCAGTATCAAAAAGATCATTTACCCACGTAATAAATGTTGTTTTTTAAAAGAAAATAAAGTGTCGTAGTATTTTACATCGTTGGTTTAGCTTTAAAATAATGCATTTAGAAATATTATGAAAGTGATATGGTTCTATTTTGGTTTTTGAGCTAGGACAAAAAAACTAAAAAAAGAAGTTTAGCCCTCTAGTAAACAAGGTTAAAAAGATAAAATCGATTTCGTATTTTTCTAAAAGTAAGTAAAGTATGAGGAGTGCTTTTTAGGAATGATCATGGCACTCTAGATAAAAAAAAATAAATTTAATAAAAGATTCGACCAAAATTTGTTTTAAAAATATGGTATTCCGGCTAAAAATGATCTGAAGAATATAAAAACAAAAAATATACAGGGTGTCCCATTTAAAAATCAAAAGTTCCAGTCATTTCCGGTGAAACCGTAAAAGCCTATCATATACACCTAAAAATTACTTTTTGTTAGTTTAACAACCCTACCAAGTTTCGTCAGTATCGATAACGAAATAAAAAAATGGCAGCCTGAAAGTGATCTCGTTGTCACCCGGTATAAAAAGGTAAAGTTTGTAACTTTGTTTGTTTGTTTGTAGCCGCTAATCTTTGAAAGTACTAAACTTATCATAAAAATTCTTTCACAATCAGAAAGCTACACAATTCATGAGTGCTATAGGCTATATTTTACTATGATTAAACAAAAGTTCAGATATTAACGCCCAACGAAGTGGACACGGGTCCGCCAGTTATCTTATAAATTTAATCTGATAAAAGAACAGGGTAGTATCAAAACCTATTCCTAAAAAATTAGTGACACATTGATCATATATCCCGTGTCGTGCCACTTCAAAACCTTTATGGGCATTTTTTGCCAATACATTAAAAAAGACGGTCTAAAGCAAGTCAAAATTTGTTTATGTTTACTAGACTGAGCCAAAAAATCGACTTTTTTTTGAAAAATAGATCGAAAATGTTGTTTCCGATGACAAAAAGGAAATATCGTAAAGGTTTGATCCCTTAATATTATTATTTAGAGGTCTATCTCGTTTAAATTTTTTATTTGGATTTTAATTTTTGCGTCAAAGCTGCCCATCTATCAAGGTGAAAAAGTTCTCTGCACATATGCCTTTGGGAAATTAAATTTCCTACAAAAAACTTCTTATTGATAATTTTCGCCAGACTAACCGTTTTCGAAGAATCAAGCTTTAAACATTGACATATTTTTTAGATTACCTTTTTTAATTTGGGGTTCTGTAACTAACGCAAAAATTAATATATAGAAAAGAACAAAATAGATTCTTAAAGGAAATTTCATGCTCTACAAAACAGTTCTCCTAACGTTTCAATATAAAGTCATTCATTCAAAATTTAAGTTAAAAGAAAATTTTAATTATTGTTTTCTTCCCTGTTGAACCAACTTATTTTAATCAGTGAAATAAATTCATAAATTACATACAAATATCTAAAATTCATAATATATCCAAACCTACGCTTGGTTAATAGCTATTTGTTATACGAAAATGTAGATTTAAGGCAAGGTTACGTTATATTTATAAGGTTGCGACATATCCTCAACTTTTAGGTGGTTCGAGGTCGGGGACGCAAGGAAGGGCACTCCACGGAGAAAAGTTGGCAAGACTGGGTAAAATCAAAGCTGATGATCAATCCAGTGGCGTCTAGAATTTGCGCATTTCATTTTACATTGTTTTGGAAGTGATATTTGTTGAAAGATGTAATTCCAAATGATTTTTATTTAAAGTAAAAGAATTTACAACTTAATAATAATTAAAAACTGTTGTGTAAACGGTTGTTCTACTAATACAATAAACTGAATATCTCCGGCACTGAACAACATGGCCGAAAAATGGGAGATGTGACGTTATAACACGTCAAAGCAATATGGCCGAATGTCGTGACCTTATATAGACCGACTTTGGGTTTAAAGCGCTTTTTCGTGTTAAGACGGTTCAAAACATTTTAAAAACATTCGAATACCTATCTTTATCTAACTCTCATATTTATATTGCCATTTCAAATGCGGTTTAAACCACTCCAATGAATACGGTCCACACGAAAAAATGACTTAACTGTCTTAGAGATACGTTTTCTTATAACAAATATCTATTAACCGAAAATAGGTTTGAATATAAATATGTTATGAAATTGAATATTTTAAGCGGTAAGATTGATAAAATTATGATTTTCGATAATGTAATTTATCACTTAGTTCTACTGAGTGACAAAAATTGGTTCACCAACGAAGAAAACAATAATCTATTTTTTTCTTTAATTGTATTGTGAATAACTTGTGAAAGAATAATTTTATGGTAAAAACGTTAGGGGACCTTTTTGTAAGACATTTAATTTCCTTTAAAAATCTGTTGTTTTTTTCTATATATTTATTTTTTCGTTAGTTACAAAATTCCAAAATAAAAAAGTTAATCTAAAAATTATATCAATGTTGAAAACTTTGAAAACGGTTCGACTGGCGAAAATTTTCATTTGTAATACCACTAGTGCTAAATTTATTTCCCGGAATAATTTAAACAGGTGTGGTATTCGGTAAGAAAATTTCACACCAAGTTTGTGTTAAATAATATTCTTTTAAATTAATATTTGTAACTTTGACACGAGCTTTAAAATTTTACCATAAAAAAATATTTTCCATTTTACCAATTGTAGTTGCAAATATATGTAATTTTAGAGCTTATCATTGTTTATTTTTTTAGATTATATATACCTTATATTACTACAGTTGGTAAGAATAGTTTATTTTATTTTTTTAGACCCATACCTTGCTTTTGTTTGTTCTTCACCTATGTCTAGTACTTCAGTCTTATGATATTATTTTACTAACTGTGGTTGTATAGAATTGTCATTAAGGGTCTTAAAACCTTACATTATTTTATATTATGTTATGTCTGAAATACTACAACTGGTACAAAATAATATTTTCTTTAATTATGTATTTTTGACAGACGTAACGTTAAAACTAATTCAATGATTATGTCAAAAAATTTCCACTATAATTCGCTCCAGGGTACCCCAGGCAGGAGAAAAAAATCCGATAAATACTTGTGTTATCATGGTAATGCAACCAAAACTACACATTCGATTGGTCAAAAAACAGTGGTGTGGAATTTTTAATAAGACATTTTTTTCGGGCAAATTAAATTTTATAAAGGCATATGTGCAGATATTTTAGTCTTATAGTTAGGCAGGTTTAAAGGGTATTGTCTTTATGTCACCCTAAACAATAATTTCAATATATTAAAAAAAAGTCGTTTTTTTTTTTGACTCTGTGTAATGTTTATATCGATAATATGGGACCAAACGTAGCCCGCAGAATATTGTGTTTAGTTTTTTCCAACTCTTTTTCTAAATATTTTTCTCTGTAACGTTATATTTTTAATACAATTAGTTATAGCAATGGCATAGCTACTATGGGGCTATGGGTGGCAGTGCCCTGGGGCCCTCAAGGTCAGGAGGCCCCTTGGAGTTGAGAGGGCTTAGTAGTGAAAAGAAAATGTCTGATTGCATGTGAAAAAAGGTAGAGACTTTTTTTCTTTCAAAATATTTTGGGGTGGTCAGTATATCAGAATGTTTAAATAAAGTTGATTTTAATAAATGACGATCATACATAACCTACATTTAGATCCGCAGTGGCAAGAAGCATTTTTCGGATTTTTACGACCTCGCGCAGTAAACAAATCGAAGGGTGGACGAACACACATATTTGTGGTTTTTCTCGATACGTATTTTAACAGACAAAGGAGAACATACTAAAATTAAATTTTATTTTTTTATTAGAAAGCAGTCAGCAGGTTTTAAGTAAATGTATTCGTTCTTTGTCTAATCGCTACCTCCTAGTGTTCAACATTTTGAAACTCAATTGGAGAAAATGAGCTGGCACGACTTGTATAATTTTATATCTAAACCAACGAAAAGAAATTCGAAAATATGTTAAAAACGGCTTATATTTATAAATATATTTTTTCAAAGATTATAAAATACGATTATGAAACTAACTTTTTTAATTAAACGCCATAACAAACGTTAATAACAAAAAAAAATAATTCGCTCCTGACATTCCCCGCTGAAAAATCTAGGAACCTCAAAAATGTTTTCCAACTTATGTTTTTCACTAACCCTGGTATACATTTTTATAAACGATTTTATCACAAACACTGCTGTCTCTTAAATTTCGAGCTCATCGGCGCGTCGTCGGGGCTGACATGGCAGGTCGACTTTTCTTGCGACCGGCTGCGATAACAGGATATTGCAATATACCCGGTGCGTCAACAAAAATTATCATACAAGGTGAGTAAGTTTTAAAACATGACATATCTTTCATTGGAAAATTACATACAGGGTGCGTTTTTTAAAACTTACAATGGCTGTATAGCTGTATTTTCTAAACCAAAGAAAATATCACAAAATAAAGAAATACCGTTTCTATAAAACCTGGGGGGAATATCAATGACGTATTTTTCAAAACACCTCTATTAACTGCTTGAGCTGCACTCTCAGTCACTTAAAAATCTTAAATGGAAACACCCCTTATGTGGCACCTCTCTGGAAAGCTTATAAAAAATGCTTTTGGTTGGTCATAAAAAAGTTGGAATAAAATCAAATACTACCCTTAAATTTTAGAAAAATTGTACCGTATTAATAAGAAAATACCAGAAAATGTCAAATTAAATTGACATAAAATTAATTAAAATTTAATACTAAATTAAAATAATACTCCCTGAAAAGCTAATCCGCCCCAATAAAAAGTTCTATACTCTGTTCACTATAAGTTGAGAAAAACTAGTAGGTAACTCCAGTTACCACAATAAAAATAGTAATTTATGTAACAAGTACATAAAGTGATACTTTTTTTTACGAATGGGACGTTTGAGTGCGGCAATCCCATGAGTTAATATTATAATCAAATACAACAGATTTTCCTACTTATCTTTGGTTCATTTGAGTATAGTGTAGGTAAAACTGTGTATCCTTATTTGTGAAGGTTTTATTATAATCAGCTGTTATTCACCAGACACCAGACTCATATTACTGCAATTTTATTAAATACACTTTTTTTTTAATTAAAACCGCTCGCTGCGGTTATGTGTGGCCAGATCTTTAGTGTAACACCCGTATTATTAAAATATTTTTTAAAAATAAGAAAATATTTGGGATGTATTAATTTAAAATTCAAAATAGTATTATATAAACTAAAATAAGTTGAATCTACCTTACACAGAAAGTAAGGAAAATTAATGTTGAACCAAAATTAACGTTTAAAAAAATTAGCTAGTCTTTTCTGCTTAATTTTAGCTAGTATACTTGCATTGTCCACTTTTTTATTGTGCATAACCAGGAGATTACATTTAATTTTGCTTCAGTTTACTCAGCTCACTATATATATACTTTGACTGAAGCATCTAATCGCCTTCTTATATTCCACTTTTTGCTGAACTTTGCCAAAAACCAGAACCACGTCATTGATTCATTCATTGATTAACGTAGCTTACTTTTAGTTGTAAAAATCCGTAGCCTATTACCATAGAGTAAGGAAATTATAAGAGTTATCATGGAATAGCCGATTTAAGGACAGGTCATGTGAGAACTCCCAATATAATTTTATTCGTTTCTCGTTGAAATACCGCCAGTTAGTCATTTCAGTAAGCTTACGTGTCTCCCCACCGCTGATGTTACACGAGGCGAGGCTTCGACCGACGCATTTAAAGTGTAAACTGGAAAAATGACAAGCCTGCCGCAAAAGCGGTACGAAAATTTTAGCATGCCATGGTTTCTCTTATCCGTAGGTATGTTACTTTATGCTATTACTTATTTCAGTTATTTCTCTTGTGCTAATAAAATTAAATATTCGATTCGGGGAATCATCGATTTTGCAGTTAACGTACGCGGCGAATCGCGAAACATGATCTGGATTACAGATTCAACTTATTTTTTTTTAATTTTATGTATCTTTATATTAATTCTTTATGCATAGGTGCGGCGTTTAGAAGTAAAAAAGATTTGCAATTTAATAAGAAAACGGTGTATATTAAAAAAAACTGGTTTTTAAAAGATGTTCATAAAATGTTAAATGTTAATTTGGTATTATATCAAAAATTGTGTGTAAAATAAAAGGGGAATAAAATTAAAATAAGGTTAGTTCAATTTTTAACTTTTATGGTACATATCTCGAAGACGAAACGAAACAGTTTCTACCAAAAAATAGATTTGTGGTTAGTGCCCCAAAAAACCCGTGTACCAATGTTGTATACGGGTATAAGTTCCTCCCACTTTCAAGACAATTACAGAAAATTATATCTTTGTGTCACCTTTCATCTTTCATAACAGAAAAATACAAAAAATCTATTATGGCCAGACTTTTTGACCTCTCCTGGTACATCAGTTCATTTTACAGCGTTTACAGTGTAAGAGCGCCATCTAGGCCTTATCAGTCAAACTTCGACTTATGCGGTTATTCCTAGCTAAATATCAATATCCATAAAGCTTAATAAGTATTTCTTTTTCGATAATTTTTAGTTGCTCAAAACTTTATACCAAGATTCTATAAAAAATATAAATTAGAACTAATAAAAAAATCAGTGTTAAAAGTACAAACTTGTATAATAAAAAATGCCAAGGATTAGCCAGCTAAGTACTGCATATTAATATATAAATATAAAAGCAAGCGCCCTCTCTGCGTAAGATAAATAATTAGCGTCTAGCGCCATCTGTACTGCAAATACCACATTTAACTGACACTTATTGACAATTAAAATTATCAACCGGTAAAATCGCATCGTTTTTGTGTTCAGTGATGTGAAGGCACCGTGTTATAAGAAAAATCATATTTCCTGTTAAATAATTGTTGTTAGTCTCGAGGTAAATTTAGAATTAATTATTTTAAGCTCTTTGTGTTTTGTAGGAAACACCAGGTTTTAGTTATTATACGTGCTTTTCAAATATAAGTTCGGCCATAAGGACTTCCGTGTAGGTCATGGTACTGCATGTCAAAACATTATTTGTACAATTTTTTTAATTGCACGTGGATTTTTAGACAACAAGGATTTTTAATGGTTAATTTCTTCATCTAACTGCTTATATAGATCGATTCCTATAAATATCCGCTAAGTCATATTTAACACTGGCCTTTGTAGGCGTTCGATGACTTTAATAATCCCTCTATTGACATTTTACTTCATTTCAAGCGATTTTTTTATTTAATCCTATTAAAATTCTATTATTAAGCCGGTGGTAGTGTTACGTTTTACGCTTTTAATGGTTTGTTAATGTTTAAAAGTGTGTTTTATTCCTGTTTTTGACCCTGAACATTTAAGATTTCTTTTGACATAACCCTATTTTTGTGGTATTATTGGTTCTATTTTATTTGTGTGTGTTTTGATGATTAGGGTGTACAAGTCCCAAAATTTGTTTAATTAAGTATCAAACAATGTGTTAATGCTGAGTTAATTTTTTGTTTTTTTTTTTTTAATTGAATTAAAGGACTAAACCAGCTAATACAACTAAACCTAAAGGACACTGTTTCACGTTTTTTTTTTACCATTACATTAAAGAGCTACTGGCTTTAATATGAAATATTACTGAGTGACGAGGGCTCATTCTTATTAAGGGTGTGCTAATCTTATACATAAAATATCTTTGCCCCTCTACAAAGTGCAAAAAAAGTCGTAATATGTCAATTATTGCTGGTTTTTAGGACTGTTAAATATGTTTTAAATTGTATGCAGAGTTTTAAAAAAATTATAAACAGTGTATTCCATTTAGAATAATAAACTTGATATTACCTTCCAGTGTAAGTGGAAGTATCAAAACTGTCAATATGGTTTAGTCTTGTATCCTCTATGGATATTACAATGTTATATTGGCTAATTTTTAATATGCCAAAGAGTTTGACCATATATTTAATTTATTTCTTAAAAAAATATTGATAATATCGTCTTCTGTCCTTTCTAAATTCACAATTTATTTATGAATTTAAATATATTAAAGAAAAAGCAAATAGTACAGGAAATGGAGCTAAAAAAGGAAAACTTTAGAATTCGTTGGTTCTGCTTGAATTTACTTTAAATTTATTGCACCGAAGGGCGCCAAAACCCTGGGAGTGGAATTTTTTTATTACATTATAACCACAGAAATTGATTAAGAAGGCAAAAAATGTTCTATATGTACTACTACGTTTTTAATGGGTTTTTCGGAAATAACTCGAAAATTATCATTTTATCAAAAAAACTGTGAAGAGCAAAATTGTACCATTTAGAAATAAAAAGAAAATTCTTTTTGTATTATTTTTCTACGACCAATGCGAACCAAAAATATGGCTTGTTAATGGTTATCTTTTTTTGTTAAATGTAAAAGTTGATAGATTCAAGGTGAAATAATGGGAAATGCTGAAGCTTTTAAAAGTACATAATCAGACCTTTCTTAAAAAAGTTTCTAGCATGAAAATGAAGTTAATCAGTACCTAATTCTTTTTTAAGAAAAGACAATACAAGTAACCCTCTAGTTACCATCCTAATTAAAATTAACCTCTACCCTTCTGCAACTCTCTTTATACATGTATTGCTAATACGTCCAAAAGTTTGACAATTTATAATTCCTAATATCAGAAAAATTAGAGCTTAAATGAGATATTTGTGAAAAACCCATAAAAAACATTTTTTTTTCATGGAAAAATTGTTACTTTCAATAGCGAATAACTTAAAAAATATGAGTTTTTAGAAAAACATGTATGAAACATTTTTTGCTTAAAATACAAGGATTTTAATTTTATCGATTATGTTAATTTAAATGTACCAAAGCTTAACTTAAGAATGTCAGTAAACCGTAAAATACTTAGTGTAGACCCATCTAGCTTGTCTCCATTTAATCATATGATGGCTGTGTCAAACGAGCTTTTCAGGGAGGTCCAGACAGATTTTTTCAGTAAAAGTTTAAAAAATTGAAATCTGTACTTTAGTAAAAGTCGTTATTTTTTTTTTTCATTATATATTATGGTTGTTCTGTCCTTGTTGTTTAGTATGTAAGATTGTTTTTTCTTTATTTCTCTAGTTTTAGAATCTTTACATGTAATTACCTATTGTACTGGTGTTTGTAAAGAATACAATAAATAAATAAATAAATAAAATCTGCTGGATTTTGATTTGTGGGCTATTCCCTACCTTATGTTAAAATTTTAAGTCTATCCATGCAGTACCAAAGAATTGTGAGGTAAAAGGCTTCATTTCCTGTACTAAAAATCAAATATAGACCGCTAGCCAGGTGCAAAATTTTGTCAGTTATTTCCTCTCAGTCTATAACTCATAAAATACTTAAAGAGGGTTGTACATGAAACGATGTGAGCGTCAGCTGCGTCTCTGATGGTGGAATTGTACAAGTTGCTCCAGAAAAAGTTCAATATTAAACTTGTGTTTTTTAAATGGAACATCCTTTATATTAGTTAATTTTTAGATTGTCGGACTAAAAATAATGTAAGTTTAATCATTGATCTAGGGATCAATGATTAAACTTACATTACTTACCAAAACTCAAAGGTTTTTAAGATATTTGGGATTGTATGACAAAAATAAAATTTTAATATATCTTACCTTACTTAGGCTTGACTTTTTATATTATGTGGGATTGCTTGAAAATAAGTGTACAATCACCTACATTTAATTTTTACTAGAAATTATACAGAGTGTCTAGTAAGTAATATTTATTAATATATTAATTTCTGGACACCCTGTATAATTTTCAGTGAATAATTTAAATGTAGATGTTGGAACAGCTAATATTCTAGCAATCTAACACAAAATACAAAGTCAAACCTAAGTAAGGTGCGATATATTAATATTTTATTTTTGTTAAGAAATTTTTCAAAAATCTCAAATATCTTAAAAACCTTACATTTTTGGTATAAGGATCGCTAATAAAATTTACGTTATTTTTATTTTTACAATCCAAAACTAAAATAATATACAGGGTGTTCCATTTAAAAACACAAGTTTAATATGAATATTTTCTTTGGAGCACTATGTATAATTCCACAATCCGCGCCGCAGCTGACGCTCATGACAATTTATGTAAAACCCTCTTAAAGCATTTTACGAGTTATGAACTGAGAGGAAATTTGTCACGAAAATCTGTCGCTGGCTCACGGACCATTATGGTGTTTTTTATTACTTCGTAAATCTCTTTTTAACTCTTATCTCAGTGGCGGCGCCAGCTTTTTTAAGTTGGGCTATATCCGGCAGACAAATTTAGAGGGTGGGCAGTAAAATGTGCAGTGCAATATTGTTATTAGATGAATACAGGGTGTTTTAAAATTTAGTACAAATATTTTAGAAGCTTATTTTTAAGGTCCTATAAACTGAAAACAAAAACCCCATCTAACCTGCAATCATCACAAATTGGGTAAAAAAACTGTGGCAACATTTTTGCATCAAATCTCACGAAATTTTGCTTATCCCTAGGAGTTAAAAAGTTGTATTTATTGTACGTCTTGAAGAAGGTAAAAACCCATTAATTTATTTAAGATTCTTCCAGCATGGGGGTATTAATGAGGGTAAAGCCGGTTGATGGCCCAAATTTTATGTGCAAGATCAATTTTAAAAGTTGAGCTACACCAGCATAATGGCCACAGAAAAATTCAAATATTTGGTTTTTTACATTTTTGTGATGAAATAAACGGTTTACGAGAAAATTGTTTGCTTAGTAACCTGTGTAAACCAAAAAATATCTTACTACCACCTTTAGTGATATATACAGTGAAAATCTTAAAAGAGTACCCCCTTTATCTTTTGAATGGGACAAGTTATTGAGATCGGGTAAAATTTAGTTAAAAGGATGTCACTTAAACTACTCTTTGAAATTAAAATAATTGTTGTTTAGAAGGCACTAGCAACTTTTTTTTTCAAATGGAAAGAGGAGTCATGTGGGACTTTGTTTTAAAGGCTTGTCGATTCTCTATTCATCACCATTTTATGTTTAAAAATCTGTCCAGTCGTTCTAAAGTGACAGGCGTTTGAAGCTTAGCTCCAATTTGAACATACCTTGCGGTTTTTAAAAGTTCTCTCCCCTTAACTTTTGAATGGGTCAAGATATCGAGATCGGGTAAAATTTGTGTAAAATGGTGTCACTTAAGCTACTTTTGGGCATTAAAATAACTTTGGTCACTTGGTCTAGTATAAAGGGGGCACTGACAATTCTTTTTTTTGCAAATAGAAATAAAGGTCATGTAGCACCTCGTTTTAAAGGTCCTCGAATTTTCTACTGAACACCACTTTGTTTTTGAAAATCGACAAGGCCGCTCTGGACTTACAAGCCAATTTCAATATAACCGCACTGTTTGCGAATTTCAAATGATTTTAAGTGTGGAACGGCTGGGCCGATTTTCACAATGTGGCGTTAAGTAGAGAATTAAAGGGTCTTTAAAACGCGGTTCTACATGATTCCCATTCCTATTTGAAAAAAAAGTCCTATTCAAAAGACAAAGTGGTAAGTAACTATTTTAATATCATCACTGTATTTTATTTTGTTAATAAATGCTATACATGTCATTCAATTTTTAAATAGGTACACATAACAGAGGGAAACATTTTTTAAAACATTTTATTAGGATATTTTATTTTATAAATAAATATTATACTAAAATTTTTCTAATGACATAGCGCAACATACTGGTAATTTTTAATATTGCGACCGTATGAGCTGACTAAATAATTTATATAAATGGAATGGTTTTTGAACATGACTTTTTTGCGTTCAATTAGCAGGTTGGACGAGAGCAATTTAGGTTGGGCGCTCACCACACCGCGCCCACCCCTGGCGCCGCCACTGCCTTAGCTGATGGATTATATCTGTTAATAGAGTTACTTAGAAAAAACATAAATGGACATGTTATATACAGTTGGAAAACAAAATACACCAATTTTTATTTTATTTCCCAATGTTCATGCCGATTTCTTCTGGGGTTTCAAAAAATTAAAGGCAAAATTTGATTTTTTTTTCATCGCCGTATAATATTATTGAAGTAAATAAATGATTATTGTGGTCATAGTTTTTTAAAAAATTAAGTGTAAGATATAACAATACTGTAAGAAAAAGTAAATGGTATATTTTGTATCTTTTATCAGTTTAATAGTGCTCAGCAGGTTTTTTTGTATTTTGTAAATAAAAAATACTAAAAGTTGCCAGCCTAATTTTATTAAAGGAATCTGTTTACAAATAAATGTTAATAGATTAACTACAGAAATCTGCATCAGGTTAACATAAAATAAAGTCAATAGTGTCTTGTGCCAAAACTTTGCACACACTTACCTTGCAAAGTTTAAATTTAGATATGGACCGATTTTAGATGAAAATAGAACTTCAAAACACTTTTACTATATTTTGCTTTGTGTTCAGTGGTTAAAATAGGGAAATTGAAGAGGTATAATGACCTAGGAATGAACTTGTCATTATTGGTAACTTTGCAGTTGTGTTTTTAAATGGTTTTGCTCGTTTTTAGGTGTTCTTAAGCATGTTTGCTAGCTGTTTGGGCTTTATTTGTGGCTACAATAGATAGACCGATGATTAGTAGTTTTAACAGATACTCAGATAATTTACTTATTATACAGGGTGTATCCTAACTACGGAACGAAACTTAAGGGGGCTATTTCTTATGTTTTTTTATGAAAAAAGTTTTTATAAACATATGTCCGGATTTGCTTCATTTCTGAGATATAGGGCGTTAAACTTTTTAAAAAAGTCGTTATTTTTTAAATATCTCAAAAACACTTCAACCGATTTGGATAAAATTTGGTACACCTATTTAATGTAATAAGGCGCTTGTAAAGCTCTACCTAGATTAAGATTATAGGGTCCAGTGGCGTCTCAGTGACCACCACAGCCAATATTATTGAGAAAAAAAGTACGCCACTGACTTTTTATGAAGTTTTTATATATAATATTTTTTCAATTAAGCAATTAAAAAAATTAAAAGTTTCTGGCCTAGTATTTTATCGCATTTATCTTAGTTTTTGTTAAAAAAATCAAAGTAACTTTAATTTCTTCTAAAAAGTATTAACATGATATAAAAAACGAAAATAAACAATAATTTTTTTCGAAAGTCGTCATTTTCCTTATTTACTAAGGTCAAAATTCTTTATTTTTTTATTTTGGATTTTAGTTTATGTTAGTTTTAGAAATATTTAATGTGGCTTTAATTTTTTTCTCAAAAAGGAAGCGACATTCGAAGAAAATACAAGATACTAAAAAGTTGCATTTTTAATTGCTTAATCAAAAAATAAAAAAATAATCAAAAATAATAATAATAAAAATAAAAACATCATAATATGTATATTATAATATGTATGTTTCTAAACTATAGTATGAGGTAAATGATTTTTCCTCAGAGTAATTAAAAATGTTTGCCGTTTAAAACATACGCGAAATCTAGTGGAATATATGTCAATAATATTTAGAATTTTTTGAAAATTTTACACCAGTATTTTGTAACCAATTAAAAGTCTTGGTATTTGGTATCATTACCATAGCAACGGAACAAATTTCTGGAATTTTTTCACAACAACAATGAAATTACACTGAAAATTTCACACCACTATTTTTTGACCAATCAAATGTGTAGTTTTAGTTGCATTACCATGACAACACAAGTATTTATCGGAATTTTTTTCTCCTGCCTGAGGTACCCTGGAGCGGATTATAGTGGAAATTTTTTGACATAATCATTGAATTTGTTTTAAGGTCATGTCTGTCATTCACATACATAATTAAAGAAAATGTTATTTTGTACCCGTTTTAGTATTTAAGACGTAACATAATATAAAATAATGTAAGGTTTTAAGACCCTAAATGACAATTTTATACAACTACAGTTAGTAAAATAATATCATAAGACTGAAGTTCTAGACATAAGTGAAGAGCAAACGAAAGCAAGGTATGGGTCTAAAAAATTAAAATAAACTATTTTTACCAACTGTAGTAGTATAAGTTATATTTAATATAAAAGAATAAACAATGATAAGCTCTAAAATTACATATATTTGCAACTGCAATTGGAAAATGGAAAATATTTATTTTATGGTAAAATTTTAAAGCTCGTACCAAACTTACAAACATTAAATTAAAAAGAATATTATTTAAAGCAAACTTGGTGTGAAATTTTCTTACCGAATACTACACGTGCTTAAATTATTCCGGAAATTTATTTCTCAGCCACGAATATTTTAAGAAAATTCTCGATAATTTTCAAAATATTTGTGGCCTTCATTGTTAGCTTTGACTATCCAAATTTGCACTCACTTAACTTATTTTAAGGCTAATTTGTCAATAAGACCCTTTTGTTTCTTCCTCCTTCATTTGTTGCTCTGCTATCCATAAAGGAAAATTTTAAATGAAGTTCTCAGTTTTAACTAAATTAACCAACAATTTATCCATCTATTTTAATACTGGGTTTTTCAAAATTTATCCCTAAACATAGAGGAAAACAAAATAAATTAATTAAAAAGATAATGAAATTATTTTTAAATTCTCTCGTCCACAACTAATTCCATTCATAGTTTCGCCGACGATAGTACCCTTCACTCCAGTTTTCAGGTTCCTAAACCCATCACTAAACCTGATTTGGACAACAAACGCAGAGCGATGCAGATATCTCTTTCTCAGGATCTTAATTTAATATTGGATTGGGGCGCCAAAAATCTCGTCCATTTTAATGCATCCAAAACACAATCATGTTCCTTGTCGCGAAAAGAGTCATGAAACACTCAACCTCTACTTATGAGCGGCCAAGTTTTACAGAGCAAAGACACCTTTAATCTTGTGGGCGTCACATTTGAAAGTAACCTTAACTGGCATAAACACATTGTATCTATAGCCACGGCAGTTTCAAAAAAGCTTGGATTTCTCTTTTGAGCCAAAAAGTATTTTTCTCCTTTTAATTTATACACCTTAGGTTTGTTCCAGCAGGCTGTCAGAAATGTTTGCAACCGTTCGGATTCTGCGCACGTCAAATTTGTCGTTCCAGCAGTGCCATGTTTCTAACATTATACAATTGTTTGTTGATCCAGGGTCCCTATTCTTGAATCTCAGGGAGTAGAAATAGTGAGAGAAAGTGACGTAAAAGTAGGCGTGGCTCCCTCAAACAACAAAATGCTGTATTCTTGAAAAAAATTCTCTCAATAGTTGATAGAAATAATTTTCCTTGTGGGAGCTTCAATTTCTACTGGTCCCGACTGAGAGAAAATGAAAATTGGAGAGATCATAACCTATAAAAGTTAGTGTTTTTACTGTTTTTTATGTGAGTGTTTGTTTTGCAAGTTTTGCTACACAGACTGCTACAAAATGAATGAAAATAACATCGCATACTGGAATCACATTATGTATAATGATGTTTTGGAGGCAAATGAGGATTTCCTAATTGGTCGGGATATTCTCCAACCAACAGACCCATTCTTGCTGTCCGACAGAAAATTTGTTCAAATCTTTAGGCTATCCAAGCAAATGGTAAATGAAGTGGTGGAAATGGTGTCACCATATATGTTACCACAAGTCAGAACATCCGCTCTTTCTATAACCACAAGGGTAAGTAGACAGACATTTTTTAGCGATGTGATGCAAAACAATTAAATAGTAGTCTTTTTTCTGTTTTTTCAAAATATATAATAAAATTTGTGTTCAATGCAATTTCTAGAAAAATGTAGGCACTAATTTGTAAGAAATTGTTGTGATCTTAGGTTTTAGCAGCGCTAAGATTTTATGCCAGTGGTAGCCACCAAGAAATAACTGGCACTAACCACTACATCTCCATAAGCCAACCATCAACGTCTAGAGCCATAATGGAGGTTACAAATGCGTTAAACAGGCCCAATATTCTAAATCAGAAAGTGCACTTTCCAAGAACAGAACTAGAAAGAGAAGCACTTCGTGCAAGGTGAGTTTATTTGATGTCTTCTAAAAAAATGGTTCAGTTTATTGCCATTTTAATTAATTTTTGTTTTTGCATTAGATTTTTCAGTTTGTATGGATTTCCTGGGATTTTGTCAGTAATCGATTGTACACATGTAGCAATAATAGCTCCAAAGGGAAATGATCCAAACCACCCCGAACATATATATGTTAATAGGAAAAATTATCACTCGATAAATGTACAACTGGTAAATATAAAGTTAATATACAAATAAATGATTTCTTTGAATCTTGTTCTGTTGCAAAAAGTTGGATTAGTACTTATAATGTTTAATAAAGTTTTAGTACGAATTAATAAATTCAATAACAGTGATATGATAGGTATAATGTTTTGACAAATATTACAAACTTTGATACATTTATAACTTGAGCAAATCAACATTATTTTATACCTTTTAGATATGTGATCATAATTTAAAAATACTAAATGTTAATGCAAGATATCCTGGATCAACCCATGATGCATTTATATGGGCACAATCCCCTATCTCTATTTATATGGAACAATGTTACCGCAGAAATCCTGCTAATGTGTTTTTTTGCTGGGAGATTCAGGTAAGAAATATTCAATATCAATATCTATAATTTTTGTATGACATGTTCTTTCCATAACTGTATGAAAAAAAAACTTCTGAACAAAACATAAATTATAATATTTATTTGGGTATATCTTAATTCAAAATGTGTATAATGTGATTCTATCTAAGTTTTAGAAATCGAAAACTTTTAAAAGAGTTATTGACGTACACGTATATGAAGTAAAAATAGTTCAACTATTAGGACTTCTGTCAATCATAAACCAATCATAGAAAATTGAATAACTGCTTTTGATTTTAGGATATCCAACACGTCCATGGCTTTTGACACCTTTGCCAAATCCAATGAATCCAGGGGAGCAACGTTATAATGATAGATTGTGTTCTATCAGATCTTTGATAGAGCGATGCAATGGAGTTCTTAAAAATCGATTCCGCTGCCTTTTGAGATATAGAACACTACACTACCATCCCACATTCTCGGGAAAAATTGTGAATGCATGTTGTGTTTTACACAACATGTGTATCGAGAACAATATTCCAGAGCCAGAAGAACCACATCCTGTAGAACCTGATTATGGCATCTATGCGGATAATAATGCCATCAATTTACGACCGACAGCCAATCCAGATCTGGCAGCTGCAAGACGTTTACAACAAAATATTATTGTGAATCATTTTATAAATTAATAAATGACCAATAAATGTGTGTGCAGAGTTTTCATTTATATTTTGACACCCATTTACAATGATAACTAAAAAGATTAAAAACAAAACTCTTTGTTTACAGGTTTCACGGATTTTCATCTAAATCTTTTGAGCGTAAGAAAAGGAACAAATCAAAAAGTTAGTGTTTTTTAACTTTTGATGTTCATTTTTTCTTAAGCTCAAAAGATACTAAATGAAAAATAATTAAACATTTTTCTATTTTCTTTAGTTATTGTTATAAGTGGGCATCAACCTAGAAATAAAAACCCTGTACATATAATAAAAAAACATTAAATATTTTATTTATTGTATATTTTACTCAATATAATAATAAAAAGTCCAGACCTTTTGGTAGATCTACCTAAAAAAATATCTGAACAGCTAAATTTTAAAACAACTAGTAACCTCAACTAATACAAAAATATCTTTATAACAAAACAACAAAGAACCGAGCTAGAAAAAAATATTAATATTTTTGCAAAAAATTGGAACTAAAGCTAATAAAAATATTTTTCTGACAAAACAACTAGAACCTTAAACTAATGAAATTAGTTTTCCAACAAAATAGGAACATAAGCTAAAAAGAGATCTTTCTAACAAAACGACTAGCAACTTAAACTATTAAAAATATTTTTTCAACAAAACAACTAGGAACTCAAGGTAATACAAATATTTTTCTAATAAAACAACTAGTAACTTAAGCAAATGAACAAAATTATAACTAATATAAACAAGTTAATTAATCACTTATTAAACCACTCTGCCTCATAACATCTCTCGTAACATCAACTATGCTTTGTAAGCAAACTGCTATATTTCCCATTATCTCTGTTTGCTTGCTTAGCTCATTTTTGCTCTTTTAATATTTTAAGTTTGTCAGCACGGTATGTATTTGTTTCATTAATAGCTCGTTCTGAGATATCCACCATTCTTCTGTGGTTTTTGATCGATTCAGTTAATCTTTTAGTTTTTGTTACTCTGGGTTTTTCTGATTGCCCTTTATCATCTCGTGTTTTAGATACATTTTCAATGTTTTGATTTATCATAGGTGTAGAGTAGGAATGGTCAAGCTATAAAACAATAAGGTGTTGCTATATACACTATTAATTACTAGATGAATAATCATACATACGTCTATATTTTGGACAGATTCTATTTCTAGGTCACTGTTTAGAAGTGTTCCATCAAATACTACTTCCGAGACTACCTCATTATCAAAAACAATGCATGGCTCAGGCACTTCCATGTTACCAGTAACACACACTGGACTTGTCAATTCCATAACTTTATTATCAAAACTGTCCATTACAACTGGTTCAGCGGGCCCCCTCCTGTACCTCTTTGATGCTTTTTTCTTTAGCCAATTTTGCTTTACTATTTTTTTTATGTCAATCCAAGTCTATAAAAAAAATGTATATGTGAAAATTTTTAAGATCTGTTTTACTCTATACAGTGCATTTCTTTTATCCAAAATGTTACAGATGTTCAACAAAATTTTTTATGGAAAAAACTTGATGAAACTAACTTTATGGATAATTTTTTTTGCGAATTAACAAGATATTTCTGAAGATGATAAGTAACATAAACTTTCTGTGTTTCAAGTTTCAGCACTATCGGTTAAGTAGAACAGGTCTTAACATTGGGTTGAAAATATTAAGTAGGTATACTTAAAACCCTATGATCCAAGATAATATACTGTATAATTGGTTATAACTTCCCTCAGCCAAAATAAATCAACAAAAAAATTAAGAGATTGGTCGGTCCCAAGGCAAAACCATGAATGTGCAAAATTGTCAATTTTTACCTACCTATCTACATTTTCAAGCACATCTAAACCAGTTCTTGACAATGCCAAACCAACGAATCTGCAAGCATCATGGTTTTAGTGGGAGTAGGTGTAGAAATGAAATTATTCCGACAAAAATCTGAATTTTCACAGAGTGTCAAAACCTTCAAACCCAAATCAAATCACGATTTCTCACATTCATGGTTTTGGCATTAGGCCGACAATATGCAGACAATTTCAAAGTTTTTGCTTAATTAAACTGCTAAGGGGAGATTATCAAGAAAGTGTATATTATTTCATACTTAGAAAAATATAGTTGTTCATACTTTACCTTACGCCAAGCACTCCATTCTTTTTAGCCCCATTGGGATGAGCATTCAAAATATTTGTCAACTCCTCCCATAAAGCTCTTGATTGTGCTCTTGTGAAGTCGGGTGAAAACTTCCCTGCATATAATTTTGGTCTCGCTTTAATAAAATCCAACATTATCTCTTTTTGTTCCTGCCTTATATGTGTGTGAGACATACTTAGTTCCTATTTTTTACTTGTACTTTCTAAAAATCATAAATTCATTTAAAGTAGTCTAAACTCGCTTAAAGACAACTGTTAACTCACCCACTGCACGCCTGTGGTCTATTAAAATTAAAATTAAATTTACCACATTAGAAATGGAAATGGAAATAAAAAAACCTTTTTATGCTTGTTTGCTTGTTTGCTTACAAAACAAACAAGTTTGGTTAGGTGTTAGGTCTGTCTGTCGCAATGAACTATATATATTTTCTGCTTTGTGATTGGTCAGAATTTTCTACTACAAGCTGGCAACATTGTTGGCATTTTCTGTCACTCCTTTCTACTCCCTAGTTTCAAGAATACAGGTTTTTAGAATCGAGAGAAATTATGAAGGAGTAGAAAAATCAGAAAGCTCCCGGGGAGTAATATTTTCTCCTGATTCAAGAATAGGGCCACAGCAGTAGTTTTAAGATGTTGGAAACTGAAAAGTTGGCAAACTTTCTTCAAACATTACTGACAATTTTTAACATAACCTTTTTGTATTGACGTATAAGCAGTATGGACGCCTTGTTTATTTTTCGTTCCAGCAGAAAACTGTTGCCAACATTTCTGACTAACGTTTGTAAGAATTTCTGCGTTTTACGATTGTTGCTAACATGTTTCCAACTTTCTGCTGGAACAAACCTTTATATGTGTCCCAAATCCGACCTCCCTTGGAATATTGTTTTTATCTGGGGCATGGCGTCCCCCACAACCCTAAGCATTATTGTCCAATCCAAAGAAGAGCGATTCGTCCCATTAATGATCCCTTACTTACAGAAAGGCTTCCCTCTCTTGCCCATCGTCGGGCTGTGGGGGATTTATCGCTTTTTATAGGTACTTCCATGGCTTCTGCTCTGAGGAATTGTCCAGAATAGTTCCTCCACTCACGGTACCCACCAGAGAAACTCGTGGTGCCGCGCGTATGCATCCCTATACGGTCTAACTGGACAAGCCCCGAACTTCCCACTTTGTTCGTTTTTTTATTCCTAGAGTTTCTAGAATGTAGAACCTGCTGCCCGCGGAGGTCTTTCCCTTCCCCCCCAAATCTTCAAGTATGTATTTAAGTCCCGTGTCAATCCAGCTCCCTCGTACCTCGCTTAAGGCACCCACGGTACGTTAGTATTTAGGCTTTTAGCCTTCGTGGATTGTCCAAAGATTTAAAAAAATGGTTACAGGTTAATAGTTATTATATTTTCATTTTTATTATGTTTTATGTATTTTGGGTTGTATATCAGTGATAGGTAAAACAGAATGATTTATTTATGTATCTAATTCTTTGAATAGATAACTTGATTGTACTTTTTGATAAAAACTTAGTGTAAATTAGTTTTTTGGTTTGTTTATTATTTTAAGGGTTATGGTCGCAATGCCAAAAGTTGGTAATTTAGTGTCCAAAATTAGACAATGCAAGGTTTGGTATATATTATTTTTTATTGCTTTTCTAATACAAGAGTTCTATATATTCAATACAAGATAATATTAAATAAGAATGACACATAAACACGTGCTATAGGAAGCTTTATTTACTATTTTAAAACGTATTGCATAGTTTTTAGATTATTTTAAACAGTGGCGTCGCGTGCCTTGCAAAAGTGAGGGGGGCAAAAAAAATAAGAAAAATACAAAGTACATAAATAATTTACTGACAGATTTAGTATGTATTAAAAACACAAAAATAAGCAAATCAACTCTTATTTTATTTTATTAAAATATTAACAAACAAAAACAAAACATAGGGATATATAAACATACAGTGTGTCCCATGATAGGCGTTACAAGAGGGCAAATTGACCGAAAATTTTAAAATTTTTAAATATTCTTTTGGGAAAACTCGTTGCATGTTCCAAAACTAATAAATAGAAAATTTTACTCCGATTAGTAATATACAGGGCGAGTTATAACTACAAACATGAAAATGACTAGAAGTAAAGTATACCGTTATTTTTAACAATATGACAAAATTGTATAAGTAAATGTTGTAGAGAGTTAAATTTTATGTCAAAATTTAAAGTAAAAAGACTAAAGTTTAAAAAAAATGTAAATTTTTTATATTGTTTTAACAGTATACCGGGTGTTGCTCCGTCGAGCGGGACATAGGGAATCCCATGTAAATTTTGTAGTAGTCAAATATTGGCTCCCTTAATTATTTTAGAAAAAAATGCTATTTGGAATTATTAAAGGGCAAAATAAGTTCCACACAAAATGAAAATTTAAGCATTTTTCAATCAACCAGTAAAGAGTAAACTGCTTAAATACTTCTGCAACGTAGTATCTCATTATACACCCTGTACTCTAGAAATCAATAATAAAAACACCATATCGATTTATCAGTGACAATTTAGATCATTCATTTATAATGTCATTGCCAAAACTGAACAATTTTCTACGGGAATTTCGAAAAGAATCCTCGCATTTCATTTTAGTTTACAGCTAATTCCAACACATGCACTCACAGTTACGCAAGACAATAAAACAAATTTGTCTACATTTAGAAATACGATAACTATTTCCCTGATAAAACCATTTGATAGTAGTGATTTTTTCTTGATTCGAGTAGTTCATTATTTAAAAATGATGACATTGATCTGACCAGATCTGACAACTTGAGAGTAAGAGGTTAAATATTTTTCTGGTACTTTATTATAAACTTCTAATAATACAGGGCGCGTAAGAAGATAGGAGATTCGTAACTTATTTTCGCATTTATCTCTTAGCGGGCGGAGTGAGAAGAGCTGACATTTGTACACTGGGTACAACTTTTCGTGCTCTTTAAAAAATCGTAATAACATTTTTTTCTAAAATAATTAGGGGAGCCAATATTGGACCACTTCAAAATTTACATGGGATTCCCTATGTCCCGCTCGACGGAGCAACACCCGGTATATACTTGGCTTAAGGCAGCAAATTTTACAAAAATATTTAAAGTAATTAAATTTTATGTTAAATTTTGCTCCCTCCTGCCCATTTTTAAGTTGTAATGCGTAATGAAAAAATTGACAATTACATTTTTTTTACTCTCCTGCTTAACTTTAAATTTTAACATAAAATTCAATCATCTGCAGCATTTTCTTATACCATTTTGTTCTATTTTTAAAAATAGAAGTCCAAGGCATGTTTCATATTTTTATTTTTAACTCGCCCTGTATATTTTTGCCAATCGAAAATGCTCTTATATATTTTGATCTATTTAACACATATTTTTATTATTTGCTGGATACCAAAATATATCTATCCGTAAAGATATATTAATTATATCTTTTTTATGAATGAAACAAGATATTGAGATCGTGTAAAATTTGGGTAAAAGGGTGTCATCTAAACTACTTTTTCACATAAAAATGATTTCGCTCACGTGGCCTAGGGTCAGAAGGGCACTAGCAACTTTTTTCCAGATGAAAAGGAGGGATCATGTAGTACCTTGTTTTAAAGGCCCTTTGATTTTCTAGACATCACCGTTTTGTTTTTAGAAATCGACCCTTTCGTTCTATAGTTACAAGCGTTTAAAGTTTAGCTCCAATTTGTACAGGGTGGCTCGAATTCGACGCTCATCATTGGGAATTCGGATACCGTAAGAGATACAGGATCGGTTAAATGGAGGCAAAGTTGCGCAATTTGATGCTCAATAAAATGCCGTTTTGCGTTTTAAAAATTCCGAGTACTTCCAAAGATATTCGAAAAAACCGGAATTTTCAATTTTGGTTTCTATTGTTTCCTGGCTATATTTCTTAAGATAACTTAAAATGAAAAACACGTTTTCATGTCCACTTTTTCTGCTCTATAATTCAGTGTGATTAAATATTGCATCTGACGTTTCGGCTTCTGGCGACCATCATCCACTTAATTATTTTAAATACGGACCTGATATTTTTTTCAATTTAATTAAATCCTTTCATCACTCTTAAAACACTATATATCGCCACTTTGATATTTGCCGACGTTTCGTACAGAAAATTCCATCACCAGAATATTGCATATTTATTTCACCATAATACGGCCCTGAACTACATTTTTTAGGTAAGAAGGTAACAAAAAGAATAAATTGAAAAAAATATCAGATCCGTATTTAAAAAAATTAAGTGGATGATGGTCTCCAGAAGCCGAAACGTCAGATGCAAAATTTAATCACACTGAATTATAGAGCAGAAAAAGTGGCCATGAAAACGTATTTTTCATTTTGAGTTATCTTAAGAAATATAGCCAGGAAACAATAGAAACCAAAATTGAAAATTCCGGTTTTTTTCGAATATCTTCGGAAGTACTCGGAATTTTTAAAACGCAAAATGACATTTTATTGAGCTTCAAATTGCGCAACTTTGCCTCCATTTAACCGATCCTGCATCTCTTACGGTTTCCGAAATCCCAATGATGAGCGTCGAATTCGAGCCACCCTGTACATACAGTGCGGTTTTTAAAGTCCTCTTTCCCATAACTTTTGAATATGACAATATATCGAGATCGGATAAAATTTGGGTAAAGAGAAATACTTAAACTACTTTTTGACATAAAAATAGTTTCGGTCACATGGCCTAGTGCCAAAGGGTATCACCAACTTTATTTTGTCCAAATGTAGCACCGCGGTTTAAAGGTCCTTTGTTTCTCTATTTAACGCCATTTTGTTTTTCAAAATCGGCCCAACCGTTCCAGACTTTCAAGCCAATACTATTAAACCGCTTCAAACGGTTTGTAAGTCTGGAACGGCTGGACCGATTTTCAAAAACGAAGTACATATCATTGGGTAAAGAATCAAAGGGTCTTTAAAACGAGTTGCTACATTTGGAAAAAAGTTGCTGATGCCCCCTTGGCAAAAGGCCACGTGAACCAAATAATTCTTATGCCAAAAAGTAGTTTATGTGATACCCTCTTATCCAGATTTAACCCGATCTCAATATCTTGCCCCATTCAAAAGATAAAGGAGGGGAAGAACTATTAATATACTCACTGTATAATATCTGTGATACCAATCTAAATATTTTTATGAAATCTGGTAAAAGGCCTTGCTTTTCAAAACCATTCCAACTTAATCTTTTTAAAATTTTCTAATTAAGATAGCTTTGCCGCGAAAAACAAAGTTAGGCGAGCGCACGACAACTTCCAAAATCAGTTTCGGTTTCGGCCAAAATTGCCGCTGAAACTAGATTCTTTAGCCGAAACCGAAATTTCGGTCGGACACGAACAGAAAGTCATTTTCTGCGCGATAGAAATAAATTAAAAGATATAATTTTAATCTCTACTACCCTGTATCTTGAAAGTTATGAAATTCACAAGTTGATTGAAAATCGAGGTCAAGCAAATTTCGGGCCATCGTCATACGCATGGGGCAGTTTTGAATCCAACTTCACAGTAGACATCAAATGAAAAACAAACCTCACTTTTTATTTCGTCCTGTTTTGTGTGCTGTTGTTGGTGTGAGCGTGTTTTATAGTTTTTTCACCTGTTTTTCAACTCATATTTTTTATAAAAATGTCAAAATCGTATATGAAATTGACACTGATGACGTTCGGAGAAGCATTCATCTGAAGTTAGGCAGTTATTAAGCCCGCTTGAATCGTTTATATGGTGTTTCTAATCGGCTTTCGTGAAGTTAATCCTACTTATTTTCAGGCTTGACTTGAACGATTCAAGTCACTTTTAAGCGCGTTTATATCGCTTTTTCAAGCTACTTCTAAAAGCCGCTTTAACTCAAGCTTGCTTCAACTATTTAATATAAACGTAGTGTTTGTTTGTATGTAATTTCTGAAACTAACGCCATTTATATTTTATTGTTTATAGTACTGTCAGAAACCAAAGTAAAATTCTTTTTAACACGCTTTTATTTAAAATATGTCTTAGATAAGGTCCGTGTAACCGAATTAAAATGTCTTATGACAAGCATAATTTTGGATTATCACACACCTTACATTTATGCTACGTTTCGAACCAAAAAACCATCTATCGTTATTTCGCCATCAAAAATTTTATCCCAAACATTCGTAGAAATTTCCGTTCCAATCCTTTACCCTTACTGTTTTTAAGATGCTAATGGTGGCCATCGAATTTGTAACAGCCTGTGTTGTTAAAAAAAATTTTGGTTTTGGGATCAAACCAAAAATTAGTTCACAATAGCAAAATTAATATGCCATAACAATTTTATTGAGTTTAGATTGCCTAAAATTTAAATAAGTTTCGAAATATATAATATGTTCGTTTGTTCTTGTGTAACACTTATTGGATTGTTTTTTCTCTTGTTTGTGGTATTATGATAACAAATTTCGTAATTATTCTATCGTCATTAAAATAACAAAAACGTTTTTAATTAAATTATCATTAATGCAACGATCGTACAGAGTGTTATAAACTAAGAAGTTTAACCACTAATTGTAAGACGACCCCAATTTGACAGTAAGATAGTCAGATGTTTTAATAGATATAGACAGAAATGTCAAACTTTCAGTGGAAACTTCATATGGCAGACTAAGTGATTTCAATTAAGGCACTGGCTAAACGACCGCCGGCGGTTTTGCTTAGTTATAAGAAGAAAACCGCCGTCCGGAGGTTTTATCTATTTACGTATATGAAAACTGCCGAAAATGTAAATTAATTTGTTATTAGAGAATTATTGCAAGTTGCCTTATTAAGGTCGGGAATTATTAATACCGGCCTTATTTAAATAGTGCTTGTACCCATAATTTAGAGTTATTCCAAATCATGTTAATAGTACCATTAACCTAAAAAAAGGGAAACAAATTTTAGTAGATTTGTTTTATTGTTTTGTGTTGTAGAGTTTTGTTTAACACACTTAAAGAAATACATTTGAAAACGCAAGGTTTTTAAGTATTTTTACTTCTAAAAACTTTTCAATTTTGTGTTCGACAGCCGTTTGGTTTACACGAACACTTCCGAAGTTAAATAAGACCAAAATAAGGCACGACCTAAAACCGACATAAATAAAGCCAGGAACTATTCTTATTAAGGGAGTCCTTAATCTACCACTCATCTGCGCAAGCTCAGATGTCAAAATAAGGCCGGTATTATCAGTGCCTGGCCTTATTTCACTGTGCAATAATTCTCTATTACCGGCGGTTTTTACTTATGTTATCGTTAGATGCAGCCGTCCTGTTTTATTTATAAAAACTACTGAAAACCGCCAAATAATAAGTTAAAGTTAACCTAACTTTAATAATTATTTGTTTTATTGTTTAATAATATTTTTAGTAATGACCAACGAAGAAAAATAAAACTGGAAGACACGTTTGATACCTACGAATATTTTGTCGAAGCTCTTTATACGTTAAAAAAAATGTACATCTTTTTGGAAAAGAAAAACCAGGGGTATTTTAGCGACAAGAAAAAAACTGATCGTTTCATGGAACTAAAACTAAAGTACTACCAAGTTTTATTAAAGTATGGATGTATTGAGGGTGGGTTGGTTGGTTTGAGGAGGGGATGGTCATTCGATCATGTTTGCACTGCAGCCTATTGGCTTATTGTGCACCTCTCCCTTGTTACAGAAGTCCACTGCCCTTTATCAGGTTTAGTAAATTTCTGCCAAGATGTTCATGCAGGAGAGGGTTCCCGCTATGTATGTTCCCAAATAGACTGTGTCTTTTGCGTGTCAGTGCAATGCAGTTGTATATTATGTGTGAGGCTGTTTCCTCCTCTTCCCCGCAAAGCCTGCATGTTATGGGTCCATTGTAACTGCCCATTTTTTGCAAGTGTTACCTTAGATGACAGTGTCCTGTCAGAAGTCCTACTACTTGTCTTAGCTGAGTGCGCTCCAGCTGGAGGATCTCAGTTTTTAGTTCCTTGGAAGGATCGCCCAGTGTCTCCTTCGCATGTCTTTGGCCAGGTGATGTATGCCAACGAGCAAGATGTCGTTGTTGAGACCATCTGCTTATCGTTGTTTTCGTCACCTTTTGGACAGTCCGAGTACTGGCTCTGGACCGTTGAACCTTCTAAACGACTCAGCTCTCGCTAGTTCATCTGCTTTTTCTATATCTTCTGAGTTTCCAGGAACCCACAGAAGTTCTATCCTGTTGTTCCTGGCGGCGAGCTCTTTGATACTATTCAGGCACTCCATCGTGATTTTGGATGTTATACGATGGGCATTCAAGGCTTTTAGAGCATCCTGACTGTCTGAGAAAATGTGAATGATGTGGTTGTGATACCCTCTTCTCATATTCTCTTGTACGCATGCTAGAATAGCATATATTTCTGCCTGGTATACAGTGGCTTGCCTCCCTAATGGGAGGCTAAAAGTCGCTTTGGACCTTGCCCCAAATACACCAGCACCTACTCCATCATCCGTCTTTGAGCCATCGGTGTACCAAACCATGGAGGGTGGAACAAGATTTAAAATTCTCGGGAAACGAAAAAAAGTTACAAGATAAATAATTTATAAACACGGCTTATTTCTTCAATCATATCACTAACATTAAAAAAATATATATATTCAAGGTGCCGTATAGCTACAGGGTTATAAGTGTCGACACGTAAGCCACAAGTTCCGAGTTCGAATTCCACGTAGGTAACTATCTCTTTTTACTTTTTAAGAATTTTAAGTTAGTTAAACCACCAGAAAACTAAATGCTTACGGCAAAGCAAAATAAATAATTATTATGGTTAGATTGACGTAATCCATTATTCGGCGGTTTTGTCCGAATAATTGAGCAAAACCGCCGGCGGTCGTTTAGCCAGTGCCTTAAACTATTTATAAAATAAATACAAGCATAAATAACGGCAATATAATTCCACTCTGTATTTATGTTTGTTACATGAAACTCAACTTTTTGTGATAAAAGGTGATAATAAATTTGATACCCCCTGCGAATATCCTTGTCAGAGATTTATTTCATTACTTGTGTTTTCTGATTACTTTAGTTAAGACGTGGTTTTCCGAAGTGATAAGTTTTTTTCTGAAAAAGGTAAATGAATGTAATATTAAAGAAAAATAATTAGATATGCGGATATAAATGTAAAATATTGTAATGGTGTTTTCCGTTTCTTTCCATATTTCAAAGAAAAAATGACTTCTTGTAAGGGAGCTTAACTGTCTGTTACAAAGGTTTTTAGAAACTAATGTGACGTAGAAATTAATTAATCAATTAGCATAAGGTTAGGTTATTGTAACGTGCATATATTTTGATGATTCGATATGTATGTTGGTAAATTGGTTGTAAATGAAGCAAGAAAAAGGAAATATTAAATATTAGTACAGCTCGTTAATCCCATACAATTTTTACATTTAACAAATATCTGTGTTTTCAATAGCAGGCACAAAAGTTTTAAGTACCGAAAATAATATGTAAAATATGTTTTTAAATTTTTCAAATTTTATTTTACCTATTTTCTAGTACAACATAGGATTTGAATATATTTATCAGGAATTGTATACATTTTCAGTAACATAAATATATGCCATTTGGGCGGCTTTTGCCCCAAACATAATTAAATAAACAAAGAAAAATAAATTTTAAAAACAACGACAGAAAGGTACAAACATTCTTGAACAAAATATTGTCGAAATAAATTCTAACTTCACTGGTTAGACCGGTCGCAAACACAGCCACTTGTGGTCGCCATCGGTGTCGCTATATACGGCCACTTGCAGTCGCCACCGGTGGCCGTTATAAATAGCTTTACTTGTGTGTCGCCATATTTACGTTAAATGATTGATACCAGTAAATACCTTAAACTAAAAAAATAGCGTACCCAGTGGATGTGGTTGTGTTTGCGTCAAGTTTTGCCTTTAGCATGTGGCAGGCACCGGTGGCGACCACAAGTGGCTGTGTTCGCGACCGGCCTTAAATACCAGTCAATTACCACAAGCCAATTTTTAGTACGTTGAGGTTATCTTTAAAGGCTATCGTTGAAGATATATTACAAATTCCGGGATATCATCGTGCAGTTGCTACAATCGCCCAATCAAATTATGTATTCCTTCTCAACAATTTTAACATTATTTTTAAATTTCTTTATTTGTTAATCTTTAGACAATCCACAAAGGCTAAAAGCCTAAATACTAACGTACCGTGGGTGTCTTAAGCGAGGTAAGAGGGAGTTTGTTGACACGGGACTTAAACACGTGATGATTTGGGGGAAGGAAAGACCTACGCGGGCAGCAGGTTCCACATTCTAGAAACTCTAGCGATAAAAAAACAGGGAAGTTCGGGGCCTGTCCAGTTGGACCGTACAGGGATGCATACGTGCGGCACCACGAGTTTCTCTGTTGGAAACCGTGAGTGGGGAGTGGAGGACTACCAGAACTAACCTCTTTAAAAAGTTTTTGAATCATCTTGAATATTTTCTCTAAAATGTTTTGGCTTTTTTTATTTTGTTTAAATCTATTTACTAAATGTGCTTCGTCATACTATTTTATATAATTATGGATCTTGTTTTATATGGGTACTTAAAACTTATTTTACAAAAATCTTTGTGTTTCCAGATTTCGTAACCCACTTTAAGATAAGATACATTTTTTATTGAATTTGCCTAAATAAATCAATACAATGTTTGATAAACCATAAGTTCTTTAAAGTTAGACGATTACGTATATGGCTACGTAATTTAAAGGCTTCCACGCAGGTTGTATCAGATATTAGAGACATTTTGCACCCCTTATTTTGCAATTCCGATGTGGTTAACGTTATTCTGAGATTGCGCAGTAACGCAAACATAATCCATTATCGTTATTAACCATACCGGACTCCTTTAATTACGGATGAATACCGAAGAACTTATCGTTATCGTTATCGTTATTGTTAAACTGCGTGGTTGCCGGACTGTAGAAATTTTAATATTAATTATTTAAAAGGTTTAAATTTTAATGCCGTATTAATTAAAATACCATTTATACCTAGGCTCTAATTAGCGAAAAATCTATAGCAGTAATAAAAATCAAATAGTGTTAAAAAATTAAAACGGACTTGCACTTTTACGGATATTCTAAATCAGTAATTAATTTAGATGTTACAATCTGGCACACTTGCTTTTTATTCTACTACCAAACCTAACCTTACTTTTTGTGTTTTGCTTATACTGTATTGTTTGCATCTACTTTAAAAAACGAAATCAACAGAAGTGTTTGCATATATTTAAATATGAATTTATATCTTATGAAGAATAAAAGTAAATACTGATTTTTCGTTAACTTTAAAATGGGTGAACCACAGGCAAAAATAAGGTTATGTGTCGAAAGCGCAGACGCCAGATATATTTCTTAAAAGAGGCTGCAAAATCTCTGTATAAAACTGCTGCCGTAATCGTTATGTTTAATAACGATAACCAAAAGGAGGCCAAAAAACGTCTGTTATTTTAAGAGGTGCAAAATGTCTCTATTACATTGCGTAGTACCTTTTAAAAGAGGCAATTCCATCATAAACGTTATAAAAATAACTTTTACTACTTTTTAACAACCCCCATTGATATCTGGTTAATGTCACGTAGACGGGGTCCACTGTTTAAGGGTAATTTTGAAATTCCGAATCACATACAATAGCATGTGGTGTTGATAATTATTTAACTATAGATTTGAATTAATTATTAATTATCTAATATAAAATCCAATGTACCTAACAGATAATGGCCCGTAAGTGATTTGCGCAGTTTGTCTTGAGACCACTGGCGTAGATTATATTTTCAAATGACTATCTATATATCTAAAACAGACATGGGCCCCATACCAAATTTATACCAGATGCTAGTAGCCTTAAGAGGAACAACTAAGCTTGGTAAAGCAAAATTTTAATTTTGAAAAGCATGAAAAAGTTTTTTTTTAAATTACTCTTCCCCCAGAAATAATCAAAGTTTTAAAACGAATTCCCTTTTTGTATATTTATTCTTGGTGCGGGTTCCATGTCTCAGTTTATAGATGTAGTCATTTGAAATCTACGCCAGTGTCCTATAATTACAGACAACTATCCCCGTTGATTCTTACAGATAATAAATTCAATAATATACAGAAAATATCGACGTTTTTACAATCTGAAGTGTGCAAAATGCCAAAAAATGATTTGTCATGAAAACGTATTCTAAATTTATATTTTCTATCCACCGCAAGAGATCAAATGACTTGCCACTCAACTATAAGTGGGAACTTTACATATAAACAAATAATGGAATGTGTTTCGTATCCACTATGTCAAGGTATGAATAGGCAGAAATTTACGAAATATTTTTTTATTCTGAATCTTTGGCTTCCCTTAGATTAAACAATTAAGGCAACTATACCGCTCAGACCAGATGTCGTACCTGCAAATACGATGTTGGAAATATTTTAAACTAATTTACTTATTTACCTGGTGTTTGTAGATACGGCAAAAAATAATTATCGAAAATCGTTACCTCTATTCAGGATATATCAACCTGAGTGAAAATGTGAATTTTCGCAGATACGACGTCTTGTTTTGAAAGGGGCAGTTATAGGTCCTCAAAACTTTTATTATATTATTCGGTTCTGGGTATCTACTTACCTTATATTGCTGTCAAAAACATTTTTTTAGCTCAACAGCTTTCAGCCCTGTTATTACATAAGATAAGTGTCAATTTATAGTAATATTAAAACAACCGTTTAGACTACACTTCTTTATCATTAATAAGTTGCAACTTTTTTAAATTTAAATAAAAAAATATCTACAAAATGCAACTTTTAAAAATATATTTTTTTATCTTTGGACAAACCACGAAAGCTAAAAGCCTAAATACTAACAAACCGTGGGTGTCTTAAGCGAGGTAAGAGGAGTTTGTTGACACGGGACCTTAAATACTTGAAGATTTGGGGGAAGGAAAGACCTCCGCGGGCAGCAGGTTCCACAATCTAGAAACTCTAGGGATAAAAGAACAAACATAGTGGGAAGCATAGGCGCGGAACCACGAGTTTCTCTGTTGGGAACCGTGAGTGGAGGAACTATACTGGACAATTCTTCAGAGCAAAGGCCATGGAAGTACATACCTATAAAAAAGCGATGAATTCCCCACAGCCCGACGATGGGCAAGAGAGGGAAGCCTTTCTGTAAGTGAAGGATAATTAATAAGACGAATAGCTCTTCTTTGAATAGAATCAAGAATGCTTAGGGTTGTGGGGGACGCCATGCCCCAGATATGAGAACAATATTCCAAGAGAGGTCGGATTTGGGACACATATAAAGTTGTATAAATTAGAAGGGGAAAAATACTTGTTGGCTCGAAAGACAAATCCAAGCTCTTTTGAAGCTGCCGTATAACTTACAACACGAAAAGCACGAATTCTAGGCGCCACTGACTTTGTGATCAGCTAACAAACTAGTGACTTTCGGCCCTTCTGCCCAGTAGTGCCAATTTTTTCCTGGTACATTCCTATCCTCGTGACTTAGTCCCGGCGCTGCGCTATGTAAAATCGTGTTTATATAAACTTTCTTCCGCATTTTTAAATGTAGATTTTAGCCCTAATTTTGTAACATTCTGTGAGATTATACTAAAGAATGCTTTTTGCTTCATTCTTTAATAAAAATTATTAGTTTTATATTTATGTTTGTAATGAACCTAATTACCAAGCTTTGTATCTGTTCCTTTTTAGTGTTGCTGGAGCAAAGCTATGCACAATATAAATCCAGAAGGCCAATACATGAACGCCAACGGGGGCACAATCCGGAGAAGATCTGCATTTTGGATGCCGGTGCTCAATATGGAAAGGTAATTTTTAATTTTTCACCCAAACGAAAATTTGCCTCATTTTGACAAAAATTTTCGAGAATCTTTATACAGGGTGATTCCCAACAAATGAAAAAAAAATTAGGATGTGATTTTACCACCAGAAAATAAGAAAAAACTCCATATGAACATATGTCCTAAACGTCTTAGTTTTTGAACTACGGGGTGTTAATTTTTTTATATTGTTTTTTTATAATAACTTTTATACCCATTCATATATTTTTAAAAAATTTGGGAAACGCACCCTTTGCACCAGAAGACATTTTTTGGCATACAAAAGAAAAAAACATGTCGTCCATGAGGGGTTTAAGGTAAATATTTTTAAGAAAAAAATAGTACGCCACTGCATTTTTCCAAAATAAAAATATTTTTCTAAATCCCCTTTTATTATAGAACAAATTTGATCTCTTGACCTTTTATTGTTTGATGTACGGTTTTCGCGTAAATCAATAAAAACCATTTTTGGCATGGTCAGTTTGTATTCCTAATAGATAGGAATTTGACCATGCCGAGAAATGGTTTTTATTTATTTACGTTAAAACCTTACATCAAACAAAAAGTCAAGATACCAAATTTGTTCTAAACTAAATGGGATTTAAAAAATACTTTTGTTTTAGAAAATGCAGTTCAAAAATATTTACCTTACACCCCTATGGACGACACTGGTAAAATATTTTTTCTTTCTTGTATACCAAAAAATGTCTTTTAGTGCATAGGATGCATATTCCAGTTTTTTTTTTTTTGTGGAAAATCATCTCCTAAAGTTTTTGCTTTTGTTTAGAAACACCCTGTATAAAGCCACAAAACGTAAGTTCTTTTGTTATTTAGACTTAAACTTCAATTGCAGAATTTTTAAACAAAATCCTTTATGAAAACTAACGAAACACTTAGCACAATTTGTAGACTAACTCTTTTTGCATTTTTTGTTGCATATAACTCAATAAATCATAAAAATTATTTAAAAAATATGATATTAACGGCAACAATAGCAAGAAATACTTGACTATGAAATGTCATTTTACACTAATATAGTTTAAAATGGCTCCGACGAGGGCGCCAAAACGTTGCCAACTCGCTTAATTTTAATTTTTAATACACCAGAAGGCACTTCCCTGGATTTGTGTGTCCAAGTTTTTTCGGCTCGGTGGTACTGTTTTCTGCTAATTTTTGTGTCTTTTCCTTTGAATAAGTTACAAGAAAAAAAAGTTTCACTGGGGTAATAATTCCACTAATAAATTTGTTAAAGTATATCCTAACATTAACCTGACTTATTTATCTTATAGGTAATAGACAGAAAAGTAAGAGAACTGAATGTAGAATCCGATATCTTGCCACTGGATACGCCGGCGTTCAACATCAAAGAGGCCGGATACAGAGCGATTATCATATCGGGTGGTCCCAGTTCTGTTTACGCAGAAGACGCGCCCTGATATGACGCTGACATATTTCGGATAGAATTCCTGTTCTAGGTAAACACGAAGTATTAAAAAATATTTGGACTTCCATTGTATTCACTGTTCGCCCACCGACTGTGTAACTAGGACGTCTGAAGGGACAAGCGGAACAAATTTATTACTATCCACATCCTCGAATATCATTCGACGATACTTTGGAGGCTCATCTCGACGGCCACCAATCTGTGAAAGGCTTTCTGTTCGCAGAAAGGCATTGTTGCCAAACTATTGCAAGTGTAGGAATATGTTGGGGCGATATACATATTATTTTTAACAATAGTACATAAATATTATATTTGGTTCTTTTAAGAAAATGATGTAATATACGATAAAATAACTTTTAGGTATCAAAACAATAATAACAAGATTAAAACAGGTACCTTAATTAAATATTATATACTAAAGAGTGTAAAATAATTTAGGATTATTAGGATGAAAACCTGGTAACATATTAAAACCAACACATTTTTTGTCCGCATTTTATTCATCGAGGTAGACTCGCTGGGCGAACAGTATGTTAATTTATTTACACACAACATTTTTTTATCTTAGTGACAGTCCACAAAGTCTTATCCCTATTCCGTCAACATTGTTCAAGCACTGAAACATGCGGTTTTTGCACTTTACAGCACATATTACATAACACGATAGTGCCACCTCGGGCGTTATTTTGAAATAACTATTACCTAAAAAATGTCTTTTCGACTGGGGATCGAACCCGAGCCTTCTGGGTTAAAAGGATAGGACTCTATTCACTGCACTCCCGGCGAGACACTATAATTGACCGTTTTCCAGTGTGAACAGTTTATAATTGAAAACGGACAGTGATGGTACTGTCCAAAACGTTGTGTAAATAAATAAATAAAGGCAATGAAAGTCGCAGCCAGATTAAGACGCAATTTAAGCGACGAATGGGTGAATCACATTATTTAAAGTGAAAATAATATGTGTCTTATCAACATTTTTATGGGCTTTTAAGGTTTCTATCAATTTTCTTTTAACACTGGAGGACTAAGAAAGCAGCTGCAGTTTTTATTACTCAGTTGTTGATACACCCCTCCAGAAATTAAATATTTAGGAACAACTGGAGTTTGTAAAGATTTAGAATTCTAGCTACACCCTAAATGACAATATTTTTATGATATATAATTTCTGAAAAAGTCTACAAATTACAATGATTCAAATAAAGGTAAACTGTTATTTCTTGACATAGGGAATTATTTGCAAAAGTAAGCAAATAAAAAAGAACCAAGTACAATATATGACATAATGTTTGTAACTTCAAAAGGTGATTCCTTGTATTAAGCAAAAAGTTCATTATAACGTATGTCTCAAAATCAGCCGTTTTCACAGAAAAAAAAAATGGTGAAATTATTTTATTTTAGTCATAAAATAAAAATAATTTTGCACCTTAATTATTTAAAATCATATTCCTAATAGCATAAAATGTATCTATACATCATATTTATTAACTGTATCTAAAAAAAATATTCATTGCTTATTAAATAGAATTTTCAGACATAGAAAAACAGACAAAAAAATCTCTTATACAATTGGCAACGTCGTACGCGACATCGTGTGGGTAGGCAAAAAATAAATACCCACATCGGCAAAAAAAATGTTTGATAGTTTCTTGCATATAATAATGCTAGTAATGTTTACCCGAATTGAAATCACATCACACAAGAGATATTTTTGTTTATTATTTACGGAGAGGCTAATTGCAATTCTGAAGAAGCTAGGCGCATTTACCAAGAACGTTTTCCATGCCGAAGGATACCAGCTACATAAAAAAACATTTATAGAAGACTTCTGGAGACAGGGAGCATAGTGCTTCATTTTAACAAGTCCGGAAGACATCGTGAAGTTGTAGTGGAAACCGAAGAACCAATTTTGAATTCAATTGACGAGGATTCGGCACGGAGTACCAGTATTGTGATTACTAATACATTATCTGTAACTTTATGTGATATATGAATGTTGTTTTTTTTTATTTTTTTGGTGAATCGCCTTGTTTTAAATAAGTGACTGTAAACTGGAAAATTGGTGGTGTGTATCGCCACGTATCCAGTAAGTCCTGTCATTTTTTTAAGTAAATGTACTAAACTTTAAGCATTATTTAATACAAAATGTTAGCCACCAAAAATGCATAAAACTGTTCAATAATTCAAGGCATAATATACAACAAAATATCATACCAACGTAAACAATTCCAGTGAACCAGTTGCGGTCCTCGTGCGCTCGTATCCCGTTTGTGTTGCAGCATTGCCAAATGTTTGAGATAATTGAATTATTTACGACTCAGCATTTCTTGAAAGCGATTGATTTTCGGACATAATTTATAATGAACTTTTTTGCTCAGAATAATGCAAGGAAGCACATCTTAAAGTTACGAACATTATTTCCATAACACCAGGTATAGTGTCTATGTTCAGTAATATAACTAATTTATATTAATGTGAGGTTAATATTTTTTTCTAGAACCAAAGATATAAATAACATATTATTATTAATTATATAATATTTTTAAAGGCATCTGTTATGGTATGCAGATGATGAATAAAGAATTCGGTGGTACAGTACAGAGGAAAGAAAGCAGAGAAGATGGTCAGTTTCCCATAGAAGTTATTACAAAATGTTTATTATTCAAGTAAGTAGTAGAACTTAACAAATAAATATACATAACATTTTTGTTTTTGCTGTTATCATGTGAATTTGTGTGAAAAAATCTTTTAAAATATGTACAATTTACCATTTTAGGGGTCTTGAGAAAAATCAAGAAGTACTTTTAACTCATGGAGATTCCATAGATAAAATAGCAGATAATTTTAAACCAATAGCACAATCACAGGCGTTTATAGCTGGAATAAGCAATGAAAAGTTAAACTTATACGGAGTTCAGTTTCATCCAGAGGTAACAACTTTAGTTGTTTTTCTTAAACTTTTTTAAAGCAAGGTATAATAGTCCAAGAGCCCGTGAGCGGCCGATCTTCGTTAATTTGTAAAAGCTGAAAGTTTGTCAGTATATGCTTCCAACATAGGTAAACGAAATGGTAGACTATGAAGTTTGACTCATAATTGCATTGACAGATAGCAGGTAACAAAGGTTATTGAATTGAAACTTAACTTTCGTCATTTTGTAAAAGCTAAAGTTTATACAGGGTGATTTAAAATCGATCACGAAACTTAAGGGGTGATTCTACTTGACAAAATAAGGGTAGAGCTTCATATAATTTTTTTTCAAAATGTCATTCGTTTTCAAGTTAAAAGCCTTCAAAGTTCAATTTTTATTTTGGTTTTTCGCCATATTGCATTTATTTTTAAACCAATCCAGTTGATATTTTGCACACAAATCAAGCTTTGCAGATTCTAAAATTTTAAGATAAAAGTACTTTTTTAAATACCGCCAGAGGGCACAGTTGAGTTACTGGACACCCTGTATGTAGGTAAGTTTTGATTGAAATTGATGAAAACTTTGATGTCTATTGGTGCCTAAACGGTGAGGTTTATCGACTTTAATAAAGAGTACCTTATTTTTTAAGTTTTTGATTGTCTATAAATTGGCGCCCCCAGCTTTGCGTTATCTGTCAAAATAAAAAGTTATGATGTAAATACATTTTGAGTTTTGAAAGTGCTCTCTGGCGGTATTTAAAAAAGTACTTTTGTCTTTAAATTTTAGAATCTGCAAAGCTCGATTTGTGTGCCAATAATATCAACTGGATTGATTAAAAAATAAATGCAATATGGCAAAAAACCAAAATAAAAATTGAACTTTGACCGCTTGTAACTCGAAAACGAATGACATTTTGAAAAAAATATATATGAAGCTCTACATTTATTTTGTCAAGTAGAATCACCCCCTTAAGTTTCGTGATCGATTTTTGAATCACCCTGTATATCTTACTTGGATACCTATTAGAAGAAATTTCCTCAGTCGCCAGATAGTTTTGGCAGTTCCAGCCCTTTAACAGACAAACCATCTGGGATGACCCATTGATTCAAGGAAGTCCAATATTTCTATTTTTAACAAGATATGACAAAAGGTCTTACATAAAAGTTGTATAGTTTCTAAATAGACATGTCCTTCATAGTCTACCGTCGCTTCTACCCATGATGCACTGACAAACTTTCAGCTTTACTCTTTAAATATTTGAGTAATTTTATTCCCTCTCTTTTAGGTCGACCTAACTCTAAATGGCAAAATTATGTTAAGGAATTTTTTTGTTTGACATTTGTGGGTTGACAGGAAATTTCACTATTCAGGGTAGAGAAGAACAGTGTCTTAAATATATTAAGGATACTGTAGGAAATAATAAGGTAAGATCAAATGACAGTGTAAAATTTTACATTAAAACGAAAACAAATATTCAAATTTTTTGGATACTAGGTGTTTTTACTTGATAAAAATCGCTTGGACCAACCGTTTTAGACAAAATTAAGATTGGAATTTTTACACACTATTTAGACAAATCCGGGTGGCGTATTTACATTCTGTACCATTATACAGGGTGTCCGGGAAAATGTGGGAAATCTCTCGCACACCACACGTATGGAACAGATGAAAATAACACGACAAGTTCCTATAAAATTTTTCCGTTTAAGCCCCCCTGCGGAGATATGATCCCCTAAAGGGGGCAGCTAGAAAATCGATTTTCGTGAATAACTTTTAAAGCACTTTGTATAATTTCATAATATTTTAGTACGATGCATACTAGTAAAGACCTCTTAAAATAGTGCCCTTGAAACTTATGTCGCTTCTTTAGTTTGCCAGGGACGGACTAGTTTTCGCACATTATTGATAATATTTTTTACGCCCTGTATGGTGAAGACACAAAAAATATGTTTTTGGATAGTTTAAACCTTTTGGTAAAAAAAGGTACTCTTGTTTGACATCGATAAAATGAGCCGTTTTCGAGTAAACAATTATTTTAACAATAAGAGTTTATTTTTGTTTAATAATACAATATTTTATTTTCGATGTAATTTGTAATTTTTGATTCAGTATTGAAGTCCTCTCGTAGCAGGTCAGGAATTTGTGAACTCTTATTGTTAAAATAATTTTTACTCGAAAACGGCTCATTTTATCGATGTCAAACAAGAGTACCTTTTTAGCAAAAGGTTTAAACTACCCAAAAACATATTTTTGTGTCTTCACCATACAGGGCGTAAAAATATTATCAATAATGTGCGAAAACTAGTCCGTCCCTGGCAAACTAAGAAGCGACATAAGCTTCAAGGGCACTATTTAAGAGGTCTTTACTAGTATGCATCGTTACTAAAATATTATCAAATTATACAGAGCGCTTTAAAAGTTATTCACGAAAAATCGATTTCTAGCTGCCCCTTTAGGTGATCATATCTCCGCAGAGAGGCTTAAACGGAAAAATTTTATAGAACTTGTCGTATTATTTTCATCTGTTCCATCGTGATGCGAAGATTTCCACATTTCCGACACCTATACTAGATGAAGTGCTATTCTATAACGTAGTATAATATGTATATTTAAAACGCGCATATGGTTTCTCCAAATTATACCGCGATACAGATAAGCGTCAATCTATAACATAGTAGGATTTGAACCCACAATACGCTCCTATTTCTACTTTATTATATCACAGTTCAGGATTTTCACAATAGTAGTAAATAGTTCTGTTGTGTTAATATAAAAACATTGTTGAAATTGTAATGTGCGATGGAAGCAAACCTAGGGCTGAGATTCTGTAAGAAACATAAGGAAAAGGAAAATAGGGATAAAGAAAAGGAAGAGATCCCTATTCCTTTGAAATGTCGTATTCTGTAATAAATCATTTTCGGATTCGTGTGCTATCGTTCTTTTTCGGTCAAACTGGAATCCTTATGATAATTGGGAATATTTCTTATTACTTATTTTAAAAATATCGACTTTTCATCCTATTTGCCCGAAATTTACGTCACGAATGTCCGTTCTGTCACCTGTCATACGTCGACTTTGGCATTTATTTGTTGTTGTTGATTTGAGTTTTCGGAGATAATAAGCTTTTTATAATTTACTTACGTTCTTAATCAAAATGCTTCCTGTCGAAAGGTTTTTGATCAACGAAATAGAAAACGACGAGAGGAATTACATGCTTCGGGTGCAAAAGGCCGTGTTACGTGATCAAAGTGACCCCTTTTCTCTTCCGGATCAGAGATTTATTGATCTATTTCGCCTTAATAAAGACATGATGCAGTATCTTTTTTAAATATAGTTCCTCAATTAAACGAGAGTGTTCGAGAAACTCGAGTAGCTCCACAATTAAGGATACTAATCACATTAAGATTTTTGGCAACAGGTAGTTACCAGAGAAGTACTGGGGAAGAAATTTTATTATCTTCAAGTCAGCCAGTAGTTTCTCGTTCTCTACTGGAAGTAACAGAAGCTATTGTAAACCATTTAGGGAATGAATGGATACAATTTCCCCAAAGTGAAGCTAGAAAACGGGACATTAAAGCTGGGTTTATGGAAAAGGCAGGTTTTCCTGGAGTTATAGGATGCATAGATTGTACCCACATTGCTATTATAGCACCTACTGAAGAAGAACATAACTATGTAAACCGGAAGGGATTCCACTCGAAAAATGTACAGATCATATGCACCTATAACTTGGAAATATTGCATATTGATGCTCGATTCCCCGGTTCAACGCATGACTCTTTCATTTGGAGATCTTCAGAAGTAAAAACTTTATTGGAGCAATCATTTAATGAAGGTTAGTTAAGCAATAATTATCAACATGTCTATTCTTAAAACAAGTAGCAACAATGGAACTTTATTTGCCCTATCATTTGTCTAGTTTCTTATGTTTTTATTTTTACAGGAGAACGAAATGTATGGCTTTTAGGTGATTCAGGTTATCCCCTTCAGCCTTGGATAATGACACCATTTAGAGGTAAGTTTAAAAGTACACAGATTTTGTGAACATGTCATTTTTAGAATAATTTTTGTTTAGCATAAAACTTTATAAATTGGATCAGTTCTTTTTCCAGCACAAAGGCAATAATTATTATCCCTATTATTTTTAGATTTACCTAATGCCGATTCTCCCGAAGGCAGGTACAACAGAGCTCATAAAATAACACGAAGCACAGTTGAAAGAACAATAGGTGTACTTAAAAGTAGATTTCGATGTTTGCTAGGAGAAAGAAAACTTAGGTATAACCCAGTAAAAGTAGGGACTATAACAAATGCATGTGCTATTCTGCATAATATGTGTATTCGTGCAGGTATTCCTTTACCTGAAGATTTAGGTGACCATGATTTATTTATTTTTAATGATGGCAATGGAAATATTTATAATGATATTTTAAACTTAGGTAGACAAATAAGACAAAACATTGTTAATAGGTACTTTAGGTAGTTTTAATTTACTTTTATGTTTTATTTTCATTAGTTAAATTTTAAGTTCCACTTAAAATAATTATTTAGAAGTAATAATCTAAAGTAGCATAAGAAATTTATTGCAGCAAATATCAAAGTTTATTTTAGTTATTTCATTTAATAATTTTACTATAAGAATTTACATTATATTATTTAGAAGATATTTAATTTTTATGTGCAGAAAAAGAAATAAAAGTATTTTTAAACAAGTTTATTGTAGTTCTCTCTAATATAACAAAACAACAATTATATATTATTAACAAAAAACTAACTCTTTTACATAAAAAATATAAAGCATTTTCAGCTACAGAACAAAAAGTCTTAACTCTGAAAAATAATATATACTTAAATCTAATCTAATACTTGTCTGATCATATCACAAAATAAAAGGAACAAAAAAGCAATAAAAACCTATTATTAAAAACAAATTAAAAACAGACTCTTCTAAAATATTATTTGCTATAAACTAAACTAATAGTTCAATAATATCACAAAACAAAAAGGAACAAAAAAGCAATAACAACCTATTATTAAAAACAGTCTCTTCTAAAATATTATTTGCTTTAAACTAAACTAATAACTTAATCATATCACAAAATAACATGGAACAAAAAGCAATAACAACCTAACATTAGAAACAAATAAATAAAAGTGTATTCTATAAAGTAAGTCTAACAATAATCGTGAAATGACAAACTGGGTGGAGGCCTCTGCCAGTTCTGAAGAGTTTCTTTCAATTCCCTTAATATGGCAGTTTGGGATTCATGGCTATCTGCTAACCGTGAAATGTTGCCATTTATTGTGGTTAGTATCTGAATGGTTTCTTTATGCATATTTTGTAGATTAGTATTTTTGGTTGGGGAAAAATTTTTGTTTCCTCTTTTACGTTTTAAAGGCATCCTTACCATTTCTTTTAAACTCTTTTCCTAAAAACAAGTTTTGATAGCTGAGACAAAGGATTTCATAGCAAAAGTAAATATAAGTTTTTTTGTTCATAAACATGAATATCGATGGTCTAGTTACACATGTTGAATCACTGTTTCTGAAAAATGCACTTACAACATTTGTGAACTAGACCATGGATATCATGTTACTAAATATAATTTTGAATTTAATAAAAGCAAATAAAAATACCCTTCATTTAAATGGGGCAACCTGCTTGCTGCTATTTTTATAATTTTTTAGTCTCAAATTAAATCTTATACATATTGCTAAGCTAAGGGCTAATATATTTTTTCTTACCTTCCCAACTTTGGTTTGTAAATTCTGATTTGTATTAACGTTCTGAAAAATTAATGGTGGTGGACTTTTGAGGCAGCTGAGGAGGTGGAAGCAACAGCCATATCTTCCAGAAGATTAGCCTAAAAATTAAATTATTACTTATTGCTAATTAAATTAATATATTTTTAAAATATAACTATTGACTGATTTAAACTTAACTTAAAACTGGCCTTTTTTGTTTTTTGATTTATCTCTATACTGTGTTTGCCAAAGTTGTCTACATATGGGAAAGTTTTTTATTAATTTGACGAAAAAAGTTATTCTTTATAAAAAGTTCTGCATGATCTAAAACCTAAAATGCAATCCTCAGATATTAATTTTTTCAGTGGTATACAAGGTATCTCAAAAAATATGAATTTTGTTCAAGAGAAATGTACCATTATTTTTAACAATATTGAAAATTATTATAATTTTTTTTTTTAATTAAAAGATGAAAATTTTAATTCGTACATTGGTAAATACTTATTTTGAAATATAATATCTAAAGGAAGCTTAAGAAGTGTCAAAATAGCAAAAAGTCACAGAAACGCTTTTTATCACATAAAAAATTAAAGAAAAAGTTTTTTCTTGTATACGAACGTGTTTGCATATTTAAGTTATTTTTAATTCTAAAAATGTTTTCTTTATAATAATTTTTAATATTGTCAAAAATAACGGTATTTTCCTCTTGAACAAAATTTATTATTTTTTGAGATCCTATACCTACCAATGAAAAAAATTAATATCTGATGATTGCATTTTAGGTTTTAGACTATGCAGAACTTTTTATAAAGAATAACTCTTTTTCGAAAAATTAATAATAAAAAAGTTGCCCATATGTAGACAACTTTGGCAGACACACTATATAATTTCATTTGAGACATATTGTTATAAAGCTAAGGGCTAATATATTTTTCTTACCTTCTCAACTTTGGTTTGTAAAGATCCTAAATTTAAATTCTGACTTTCATCAACAAAGTTATGAAAAATTAATGGTGGTGGACTTTTGAGGCAGCTGAGGAGGTGAACCCAACAGTCATATCTTTCAGAGGATTAGGCTAAAAATTAAATTATTACTTATTGAAAATTAAATTATTATATTTTAAAATATAACTATGTTAATCAAAGCCATTACTCTTAATTCAGCTTTTTTTGTTTTGTCTCTATAATTTTATTCGAGACATATTCAGGTGGAAAATCTAAAATGGATGATTGGACTAGACCTTCAGTTCTATCTTGAACAACTGTATTATAAAAACAAAATATATAAAATTTACTTTATATAAAATATACCGACTTTTTTACAATGAAATGAAATTTATTATTTATAGCAATCAGCAACAACATACAAATAGTTACAGAAAGTATTTATACCTCGATTTATACATGCTGAAATGAAGAATAATATTAAATAAGATTGCTTTAGTTTTTAAGGTAATTAAGTTTTCTTGTGTAAAAATGAAATAAAAATACTACTGAATTCTGCAAACAATAAATCAGTACTAAGATAAGTCTACTTTGAAAATTTACAGTATTCTTACCTTGGCAATATTTTTATTGGTATTTAAACCTAGTACTGCTGTAGAGTCTCCTGTAACAGCTGTCCACCCAACAACAGCCATTAATCTCTCCTCTACATCTGTTAGTGGTACTGGTGGTTTCCCACCACCAGTTTTGTTTATTTCCGTTTTAATTTTTAAGGCCTTTGCCTTTACCCTACTTTTCCATTTGCCAAAAGCCTAAAATATCGAAATACATACATAGTACTCTTTATTTCACATATACTATAAAATTTTAAATTCCAAATAGTAGAGTCAATAATTGGTAACTGTTTAGAAAGTTGCGGCAACTCCGATTTTGACGAAATTTGGTATACGGAATTTTTTAGGGCGCGGATCACGAATCCTATAAAATATTGTAGGTATGCCAATTTAGTGTTCTATCAAAATTTTGTGCAAAAGAAGGCGGAATATAGTCAAAATAAGGTTAGTTGCCAACTTTGATGATGGATATCTCGGAAACAAAACGTTTCCGACGAAAAATTTGTGAACAGCGCCCCAAAAAACTCCGGTATAGCAACTTTGGTCAAAATCGACATTGACACCACTTTCGAGACAATTACCATATTTATTTGCCTCAAATTTATAAACATGAACTTACCAGTGCCCATTTTTCTGGAGTTTTAGTACCATATCCCATTGAATTTAAATTGGTCGCTATGTCTTTCCATAATTCTTTAAATTTTTCATTGCCTCCCAATGACTCAAAAGAATGAGTGGCTAGGCTAGGGTGTAATTCAAGGAAATCGACAAGAACAGCCCACTGGCTATCCCTAGTTTTCATTCTCTTTGTAAACATGTCGTCATCACTATTATAATCCATTATGGTGGTAATTTTCCGCGTTATTTCATACAGCACTAAACCCAAGGAATGACTTAAAAACTTCAATAAACTCTTTCACAACACACAAAATACTGTTAAGCTGTTAACAAACGACGCAGCATGTGGTTTGTTGTCACGTGGGTACAAAAGAAACTGCTAGAAAAGAAGAAATATTTTAAAGTGTAAAAGAAAAAGATAAATGCCAAAGAGACATGTAAATTTTTGTCCCTTTCCTTTTGAAATTCGGTTCTTATTCGATTGAGTCGATCGTGACCGAAAGTGAAATATAGAATCGGTAATCTGACATTTATTACGATACAAAGAGATCCCTTTCCTTATGTTTCTTACAGAATCTCAGCCTAGATGTCTTAAAAAATATTATTTATAAGGAGGATATAATTCAAAGTTATAATTACGTTAGTTGTAACGACTACAGTGTTATTATAAGAAGCAAAAATCGCCATAGCAATATTAAAAACAAAAGTTGGTGTGGATCTGGATCCGCAATTTTAGTATTGGCACCACAACCAACTGGATAGTTAGATATACTTACCTATCACTAAAAAAAATTAAATACAAAAAATGTTTAAGTATCATCAAATTGAATTCAACAAAGTTGCAGAATTTAAAAAATTACCCACTCGAATAAGAAATTAAGAATACGGTGCCAAAAACGTATTTCTTTTCAAGAAAGTGAATCCAAATAGTATAAAAATGACCCGGATTTAAAAGGCGGACACAACATCGTCATTACAGTAAAAGATAATAATTAATTAATTAAGTATAAGAACCCTCATCTGTTAACGATCTAAGTAGTGTTACTGATACTGCACTGAACCGCCTCTCTCAAAATTTTGCAAAAGTTGTCGAAATTCTAAAGGGAAATGATTTCATAGAAACAGCTAATGCTATAAATAAAGTAAACATGGCTTTAATTTATTTATAAACAACTGAGTGATGTTTTGAATTTTTTACATCAAATCAAAAAAGTTAAATGTGGTAGAATTATAGGTGTACAACCAACATTAACTAATCGCAGAAAACAAAGAACAGGGCTTACTGCAGGTTCAAAAGAATTCAGGCTGGTAGGCCAACAAAATTCTAAGGCAGTTTCGTTAAAAAACGGAAGTGTTTGAGAAATCTGGAAGTGAATATTAGTTTGAATCAAACTAACCAGAAAGCATTAATTTTTATATTACGTGTAAGTTCTGTTTTCTGAATTGTGTTTTCTTTTGTTAGCTTAGAAATAGGGCCATAAAAAATAAAGCTAACATTAAAAAATATATTTTTTTTGTTCCGCGGTGGAGTAGAAATAGGAGCGTATTGTAAGTTCATACCCTACTATGTTATAGATTGACGCTTATCTGTATCGCGGTATGATTTGGAGAAACCATATGCGCGTTTTAAATATACATATATAATGGTATGGAATGTAAAAATGCATCAGGGTGGCCTAGGTAAAGCTTGATGGAATACAAAAGACATTTTTATGTGGAATAAAACGTTTAATCTGGAATATTCTGGAATATTTCAAAAACGGTTGCTATATAGCAATATTTACTGGGTATACATTTTTTTGTTCAGGAAAAAATGGTAAAATAGAAATTCTTTACTAAAGCTATAATATACAGAGGCATAAAAAAGTTATTGGATTTTAAACATAAGCAATGGACTGCAGTTAGCTCCCTCTATATTTTACAACAAAAAAATGTTTTCCCACCCTGAAAAAATCTCTTATACATATTTTTTTATGGAAAAGTTGCTAATAATAAAAGATATTTAAAAATAACTAGAATAAAATTAAAACTTCGACACCGTGTATCTCGCAAATGAATGATTTTTCGTAAATTGGATTAGATACTTGTATTTTGGCCCAAGGAATGTGTGGTAACCACTGATCTCGATGGATTGCCAATGTTATAACCTGCGCGAAACAAAAGTTACATTTCATGGGCGAAAAACCGGTTTGTGCGCAAGCAAGTTGATGGTAAACGCACCTGGCGCCAAACAGACTATCCGCATTATCGGAAAGAATTTGTCGACGGCGTCCTGGTTTTCTGTTCGAAGTACGGTAGCTAATGAGGCGTCACGGTCAGACCGCGAACGGAGGGTACGGGGTGCCGGTGTTTGTATTTTGCCACGGCTTTTAAGTGCGCATGTTTGTCCACCCATTCATTTGTTTACTACGCGAGGTTGTAGAAATCCGAAAAATGCTTCTTGCCACTGCAGATCTAAATGTAGGTTATCTATGGTGGTAACATTTTTTGAAACCTTTTAGAGACACCCTATATAAAATATACAAATCGTAAATATCTAGTGATTTTTCTTTGATCTTTTGATGATTAATAATGTTCATTATTTTTAGGTACTTCTTCTAGTTAGTGGCGGTGTAGACAGCACAGTGTGCGCCGCTCTATTCCACAAGGCCCTCCGACACGAGCAGGTCATCGCCATCCACATAGACAACGGTTTCATGAGGAAAAACGAGAGCGTCAAGGTGCACGACTCGTTACAGAAATTAGGTTTAGATTTGAGAGTTATAAACGCGGCGGCGACTTTTTCGGAAGGAAGCACAGTTGTTCCTATAGATAAAGAAGGTTAGTATTTAAAAGTTTTGACGGGTTTCGTATCAGTTAAATATTAGCGCATCCACCATGCTGTAGCAAATTTTATTGACGAAACAATCATTTTGTTTTTATAGAAAAAATAGGTAATAAGACAAAAAATAGTGTTGGTAGGTCTCAGTAACCAGAGGATCATTAAAAAATGGATCATGGTTATTGGTACAGTACAACTCGCTCATGAACTTGCAGAAACATTTGGCTTAGCCTCACGGCACAAGTCGTGTCACTTTAAAACTTTCTTAGGCAATATTTGCCAATGCGTGCAAAGGAGACGGTCTAAAGCAACGACCAAGCGGGACTGACGCGTCATTATCTCACGAAATGTTCCAAAACAGGCGCACAGTATTTCCTTTTACTGTTCTAAGTGGACAAAATTCACTATTTAATTTAAAGAATTCAACTACTTGTGCTAAAAAAGGAATAACCCAGTATCTCGGAATATCAATTATTTTTAGATATTTTTTTGTGCTGATAAGAAATCGAGCCCTGAAAAGGTAGGTGCAATTTTATTTTGTGGATTAGTAAATATTTACAAGTGTAATTTAAGCAAGTGCTAGTTTAGTTAAATACTACTAAAAAAATTTTAAAATGGAGTTTCAATATCAAGGTAAGTTGCTTAATATTTTACAATATTAGGATAATTTTAAAAATATATTTACTGTAGAAAATCAACTTAGATTGGGGCGTTAACTTAAAAATGTATAAAAGCATATATTTGCAAGAAAATTTGTCAATGTCCCCGGATGTCCTCGGGCTAAATTTTATACATGTTAAAGCCAATTTAATTAGCTTCATTTTAGTATAAAATTGAGTTGCAACTTTTGGGTAGAACTATTTTTAAATTAATTTTTAGAGTCGACATGCGCCATTCCAAGAATGACCTTCTTTCAAGAATGGGTTAAAGCTCCATGCAAGAACGTAAAAATAAAAGTTTGTTTATTTATATTTCGTCGAATTTTGATTTAGAAGATATAACTGAAGAATCTTTAAGAGAGTTAAAAATAAAAATTTCAAGAATATCGAATAAAATAGCTGAAAAATGGGCGTCCTGTGGGAAATCCGAGGACAAATTTATTAAAAAATATAGCGACTGGCTAGGTGGCGAAGACTTCAATTTTTATTTTATTAAAAATGTCCCCCAACCTTCCTCTTCAAGTACGAGTGTGGGTAGGCCAAAAAAGTTTTGAGGAAGCATCTTTAGAACTAAAAGAAGGCGGGTAGTAGACCTTGTGAACAGTCGAAGTTTACCAGAATTGACAACTGCTGCCGAAGTTAGTTTGCGCAAGTCAGGTCAAAAAAATGTGGCTAATATAGTAAAAGACATTGTAGCAGATCCAAGCAAAGCTGGCAGAATTAAAAAATTAGAGTCTATGAACAGGGGTCGCATGTTAAATAATGATGAGGCATTAGCTTACTATGTTGACTCAAAATCTAGTACCCACACTTATAAGCAAACCAGAAAATGGAGCCTTAAGGCAGGTCATGCAGTGTTTCCATCATATAAAAATGTACTTAAATCCAAAATGGCTTGCTTACCTCTATCTAATGATATCTCTGTAACGGAAATCCGCGCAGAGATAAAACTGCAAGCCATACTGGATTTAACTGTAAGTCGGCTTGTAAAAGTTCAGGAAAATGTCATTGCTAACGTATTACCTACTTCGACAAGTTTTACATTGATTAGTAAGTGGGGATGTGATGGGAGTTCAGGACATAGCAATTATAAACAAAAATTTACCAATACTGAATTTTCTGATGAATACTTGTTTGTTTTTAATTTTGTACCCATTCAACTTATAAGTAAAAGTAGTGATATTGTTTGGCAGAACCCCAGAACATCCTCAACTATGTATTGTCGGCCAATTAAATTTATATTTTCTAAAGAGACGACTGAGTTTACGGTTAGCGAAACAGAAATGATTAAAAATGAAATAGATACGCTGAAACCAACTTTGTGTAATATTGGGGATTTTGTAATAACTGTCTCCCATAATTTACTCCTCACCATGGTGGATGGAAAAGTTTGTAATGCGCTAACCGAAACTCGTTCCTCTCAAAAATGTTATATTTGTGGAGCAACTCCAAAATCCATGAATGAGGAATCATTGCATTACGTTAGCAATCCTGAACATTTTAGTTTCGGTCTATCTACATTACATGCCTACATTCGATCATTTGAATGTCTTTGCATATAAGTTACAAACTTGAAATAAAAAAATGGCAAGCTAAGGACGAGCAAGATAAGTTAAATATTAAGTTTAGGACAGAGATGATACAGAGGGAATTTAAAAACAGAATGGGACTTATTGTAGATAAACCGAAACCTGGTTTCGGGAATTCAAATGATGGAAACACTGCACGAAGGTTTTTTAAAAATCCAGAACTTAGCGCGGAAATTACCGGGTTAGACCTGCAATTAATTAAAAATATTGGTTTTGTATTGGCAGCTTTAGCATCTGGTTACAAAATTAATTTAGAAAATTTTAAAAAATTGACGGAAGAGACGAGAAAATTGTATATAAGTCTTTATTCGTGGTATTATATGCCATGTACCTTGCATAAGATTTTAGTACACGGTGCCGAAATTATACAGCATGCTCTCCTTCCGATAGGCCAGCTTTCTGAAGAAGCTCAGGAGGCACGAAATAAGGACTGTCGTAGGTTTCGTGAATGCAATACAAGAAAAATTCTCGCATAGCCACGAATACAGATTTATTAAATATGCTTTTAATTACATCTGACCCGGTAATTAACAGCTATAGAGAAACTCCAAAAAACGTTCTGGCACTTTTCCTCAAGAAGTGCTAAATTTACTTGAAGCTCCAACTGTGACAACAGTACAAACATCCGATATTGACGAGGAGCTTCAAAACATTTCTTTAAGCAGCAGTTCAAGTGAATAGACAAATGAAAGTGACGAGGAAATAGATTTATAGAATATATTTAATTTTCTGGTTTGCTTACAATTTTTATAAGTAATATTTTTATTTTTATACTGAGTGCGTTTTTTGAAACTTACAATGGCTATATTTTTTAAACCATGGCAAATATCAAAAAATAAAAAATACTGTTTCTATAAAACCCGGGGAATATAACTGACGTATTTTTCGAAACCCATCTATCAACCCCTTAAGCTGCACCCCCAGTCACTTTAAAATCTTAAATGGCAACCCCTTATGTGACATCTCTCGGGAAAGCGTATGAAAAATACTTTTCGTTTGGTCATAAAAAGTTGGAGTAAAATCAAATACTACCTTCAAATTTTAGAAAAATCATACTTTATTATTCATAAAGAATACCAGAAAATGTTTAATTAAATTAATGTAAAATTATGTAAAAACTAAAAATAAATTAAAATAATACTCCCTGTAGAGCTAACCTGCTCCCATAAGAAGTTCTGGTTAGTTCTATTGCACAAGCGCTTTACAACAAAGACCAGTTGCTATCACTTTTTTCTCGACAAAATTCAGAAAGAGAACTAACCAAAACTAACCAGAACTTTTAGGGGCGCGGGTTAGCTCTACAGAGAGTATTATTTTAATTTTTTATTAAATTTTAATTAATCGTATATTAATTTAATTGGACATTTTCTGGAATTTTTTATTAATAATAAGGTATTATTTTTCTAAAATTTAAGGGTAGTTTTTGATTTTACCCCAACTTTTCTATAATTAACAAAAAGCATTTTTCATAAGCTTTCCAGAAAGGTGCCACTTAAGGGGTGTTCCCATTTAAAATTTCTAAGTGACTGGGGGTGCAGCTTAAGGGGTTGATAGAGGTGTTTTAAAAAATGCGTCATTTATATTCCCCCCCAAGTTTTTTTTTTTTTTTTTTTGATATTTGCCTTGGTTTAGAAAAATATAGCCATTGTAAGTTTTAAAAACGCTCCCTGTACAATATTTTATGTAGAATTTATGTTTGTGTTGGCTATATTAAATAAAAATAATGTTTTTTTTATTATTTTACTTTTAAATAGTCACATATGTATGTTTTTCTGCTGAATAAATAAACAAATTTCCTTAAATTAATTTTGTCCAACAAGAACAGCCAAAGGAAACACTGTGAGGCGTTCTTTCTTTAATAAATTAAATGTTGTGAAACCGTGATTACCACACAAAAAATGCTAAAAGCTGTAATAAAAATTGCCTTATGATATTCAGGGTGCTCGGAAATAGCGAAAATGTTATTGAAAAAAATTTAAAAACTCGCAATTTTTTTTTGAAAATGCTTAATTGTTTTTTGTTTTTTAATAAATATAATTTATTACTTTTTATATGCATACAATATTAAGCAAAGTAAAAGTTTATGTAAGTAGTAACACAGAAAGTAACGATTTATTTAACAAAAAGTTTAAAGTTTTATTACTTTTTACGCTATTTAAATAAGTAGTTTAAAAAAATATTTATAACCAATTTCTTTTTTATTCTCCAAAATAACATTTTTGTAATTTTGAATCTCCCTGTATATTATAGGGTGATTATTTTTAACGCTTTTATTCTAAAAATATATTTTTTTTACTTAATTATGTTTTTATTGTTATTTTTTTACATTAATCTTAATTTTCTCAAGAAACCATAACCAATAGCAAAACAAATTGAAGGGTCGCGGCGAATAACGGTCAGAGTCCAACTAGCATAATTTGTCAGTATTTGCATTTTAATATTTTAAGTCGAATATTGTTAATTTAGATATTCATGATAAAACATTTTTTTGCCGTAATTATCAATAGTTGTATTATTTTAGGTACTTTTTATTTAAAGGTGCTATTATTATATTATTGGCAAAAAATAGACTCTGATCGTTATTCGCCGCCACCCTTCAATTATTATAGACTTTTGATTACTTTTCTCATGCTTTTTAATTAGATGGACTTAAAAAATATGGTTGTCTGATTTTTTTTATTTTTCAAAGTAATATTTTCGCGATTTTGAACCAACCTGTATATCCTACGGCGAATTTTATTATTAGTATTTCAGGCGAAGCAAATTTTTTACGTATATAGTTAAGTCCATCCGTGGACACACTGTATTTTTGATTTTTGAAATTCTGTTTTGTTTTATAAAAAAGAAACATATTTTTTTTAAACATGGAAGTACCAAGTGGTTATCACCATTAAGTCATAGATGGTTACTCATTGTGCTTCCTATAAAATGACGTTTTTAGGTCAAATCTTGTTCTGGAAAACTGCCTGATTTGACCTAATTTCAAGCCATACATATAACTGTAGGTTGATATCACTAAATCTATGGTCGTCATCATGACTAACAAATATAGTTTGCTTCTAATAAAAGTTACTTAAACTTTTTTTTTTTTGAAAGATGGTAATATAATCATTCAGGAAAGTAGTAATGCAAAGGTAAAAAAACATTATAAACTATTAATTCATTTTATAATAATCAATCATGAACATAGACAGATATATGTACATATAGAATATTTAATTCTGTAATATGGTAATAAAGATATTTTTAATAAAAGTAGGACTTAACATTGGTAGAGTTACAAGGTGCCTACCATGGTTGTGTGCGGAATTTATTTTTTTTTATGTAAAAGTTGTTTGTGAATGTTCAATAAAAATTCTATAGCTGTTTTTTTTTTTAGGTAATGCAAGGACTCGTGTAACGAAAATGCTTTGTCATACCACAAATCCAGAAGAAAAAAGAAAAATTATAGGAGATATATTTGTTAAAATATCAGATGAAATTATCGCAGATCTTAAGTTGAAACCTGAGGAGGTTTTGTTAGGACAAGGAACGTTAAGGTAATAGCATATGTATCTTTTATATGAGTAGTATGTCTTTATTTAAAATACCCTTAGTTTAAAATGTAATCAACCTAAAAACACAACAGTTATTAAGAATAATCACAACCCATTATAGAAAAAAATATATAATTTTTTTACCTTTAACAAGTGATATCTATTAGAGATATTTTGCATCTCTTAAAATAACAAACGTTTTTGCCTCCTTATGGTTATCGTTATTAAACATAACGATTACAGCAGCAGTTTTAGATAGAGATTTTGCAGCCTCTTCGAATAAATTTATCTTGCGTCTGCGCTTTCGACATATAACCTTATTTTTACCTGTGGTTCACCGATTTTAAAGTTTACGAAAAATCAGTACTTACTCTTATTCTCCATAAGTTATATATTGATATTTAAATATATGCAAATAATTCTCTTGATTTTGTTTTTCAAAGTAGATGTAACAATACAGTATAAGCAAAACACAAAAAGTAAGGTTAGGTTTGGTAGTAGAATAAAAAGCAAGCGTGCCAGATTGTACCATGTAAATAGATTACTGATTTAAAACATCCTTAAAAATGCAAGTCCGTTTTAATTTCTTTACACTATTTTATTTTTCTTACTGCTATGGATTTTTCGCTAATTAGAGCCTATGTATCAATGATATTTTAATTAATACGGCATTAAAATGTCAACTTTCTTAAATAATTGATAATAAAAATTCTACAATCCGACAACCACGCAGTTTAACAATAACGATAAGCTCTTCGGTATTCATCCGTAATTAAACGAGTCCGGTATGGTTAATAACGATAACGGATCATGTTTGCGATACTGCGCAGACTCAGAATAACGTAAACCACAACGGAATTGCAAAATAAGAGGTGCAAAATGTGTCTATTGTTTTTACAGTATGTGTTATTTTTTAGGCCCGATTTAATCGAATCAGCATCATCGATAGCATCAGGAAAGGCAGATACAATCAAAACGCATCATAATGACTCCGGGTTAATTAGAAAGTTAAGAGAGGAGGGACGAGTGGTAGAACCTTTAAAAGACTTTCATAAAGATGAAGTAAGTAACATATTGTTACGGTTTTATATCACTTTCCTCGACGTAAGTTCAATAATTCAAACACTTGATTGAAACCACTATAACAACACTACAGAGTACACTCTACTTTTCTACTATCTTAACCCTATCACTTATATCAAACCACAAGTCACTTATTTCAAATACTTCCCTACTAACTCACTTCCTTCCATTAAATAACTAACTGACTGAGGCCTATTCCAGCCTTATACTTTATCTAAAACTAAATCTGTTGCATGTCACAAACCTGTAAATTTGCCCCGTTGCCAAATTGTCATAAGAGTCTGAGTTTTGTTGAAAAGAACAAAGCATTTTTCGGTTAAAGAATTTGTTGATTTTAGTTAATGTCAAAATTTTCATTACAAAAATGAAGTAATAACACAAAAACAAAAAAATAATAATTTTATTTTAAAAATCCAGCTCCCGCACATTTCAGGAAATTTCTTTTCTATCGAGTTGCAGAGTACGGGTACTGGTATTACAAATTCCATACAGAAACGCTAAAAAAATTATAATATTTCAACTAGAAGAATTTATTGAAACTAACTTCTCTTACTGCAGCTACAGGCAACAAAGGTCCATTATTTTCGCGTTCTTGCTCAAAATAGCCTATTAAAGAAGCAACAAGCTCCTTGCATCTACTGTTTAACTGCTTCGGTATTTTTATATAATTATGTTTTTCTTAAAAGAACAGATTTAAATCACTACGGACACAAAATTTGAACTCTTGAAAAAGGTTCGAAACTGTTAATAACGATAAATACGTTAAAAAAGCGCGAAAATAAGCCGAAGAATTAAGAAACTAATGAATAAACAAACAATGAAATTAATCAAATCAACGTCAAAAAGCACTGTCAACGTGACAACATTGCATGATTAGGTATCAGAATAACCAACATTATAGGCTAAAATGCACTAATATGATAGATATTCATATGATGTAGAGTCAAAGTAGGTCTATATAAGGTCACGACATTCGGCCATATTGCTTTGACGTGTTATGACGTCACATCTCCCATTTTTCGGCCATGTTGTTCAGTGCCGGAGATATCCAGTTTATTGTATTAGTAGAACAACCGTTTATACAACAGTTTTTAATTATTATTAAGTTGTAAATTCTTTTACTTTAAATAAAAAACATTTGGAATTACATCTTTCAACAAATATCACTACCAAAACAATGCAATATGAAATGCGCAAATTCTAGACGCCACTGGATTGATCATCAGCTCTGATTTTACCCAGTCTTGCCAACTTTTCTCCGTGGAGTGCCTTTCCTTGCGTCCCCGACCTCGAACCGCCTAAAAGGTGAGGATATGTCGCAACCTTATAAATATAAACTAACCTTGGATGTAATGATGGAGCGTACCTATTATATATATCTATCTATTTCTAATGTATAGGGCTAAAAAGAAATAACAAAATCAAATTTGATATAGATTGTAAACGAATAGCTTTAATATTAATTAGTGGTTATATTTTTGTTTGAATGGTATGAAATTTAGTAACCTGAAGTTTAGATGACGTGCAACGGATTTAGTTTTAGATAAAGTATACCTAGTTTAACTATTCTAGAAACAATCACACGTTTCTAGACTATTCTACCTGCTATTTTTACAAAATACAAGAACCTAACTTATACACTACCATTATTTAGGGTGCTACCATATATAGTTATTTATTAGATAAGTGAGTTATATTACATATAAGTCACGCAAGAAAAGTTTAACTCTCGAGCCCGAAGGGTGAGAGAGGTAATTTTCTTAAGTGACTTATATGTAATAACTCACGTGTCTAATACAAAATTTTATCCAACACTTTCGTATAAATCGTTTTTAATATCGAAAATAATTTGAAAACGTCATCCATTATTTGTTACTTGTCATTGTCAACACCAGCAACAAAATTTTGTATTGTCTATAATTCACTAGTGAGCTAAAGGGTACTTTAGCTCACTAGTGACTTATAGTACACTTTATATCCTCAAAATCTGATCAATTATGTAGATATTATATGTAAGTGTTGGATAAACAATTTATACTTGTCAAGCATCGTAACAATATTATATGTAAAGACTTAAACTTAAAATTGCAATAAGAGCGGCTTTTACAATGTGTTAACCAACTTAGGGTTAAATTATTATGTGGTTGAAGTCCTAGCTAAATTTTTAAAGCTGTCAAATCCATTGTCACCTAGATTTACCAAATATGGTTCGGTTCTAGGGTAGGAGTATACTAGCTCGAGGTATGACCTGACACTGTAAAAGCTGCTCTAAAAGATACTAAGTCTGATTTAATCTAATGTATTTTGTTAATAGGTTAGGTCAATAGGAAAAGACTTAGGTTTACCACCAGAACTAGTAATGAGGCATCCATTTCCTGGTCCAGGTTTAGCCATTAGAGTGTTGTGTGCCGAAGAACCTTATATGGAAAGGGACTTTTCAGAAACCCAAGTGCTAGTCAAAATTTTAGTGGAGTTCGATCAAATGTTGCAAAAGAAACACGCGTTGCTCAACAGGGTAGAAGCTGTCACGACCGACGAAGAAAGGTACAATATTTTATGTGTTGTTTTGCATTGTTTTATTTTAGTATCACAGCTACTTAGAAACTTCAGGTAAAAATAGATGTAAAGTTTATCTTTTAAAATTTTGTTTTGGTATTGAAAATTAAAATTCTGCTGTTTCATCTGAAATTTCAGAAATTGGATGCTCATTCAGTTCTCAAAACCTCAACGTGATCTTGTTTTTTTTTTAACCAAAGGCATTTGCCATACTCACTTTTCTTGAACATTAAAATGTTTTTGTTTATTTGTGCTATTGTAAAAGTCTGGTCTGTTAAAAACTGTAACGTACGTGTAACCCTGTAGCAATTGGGCCCACTAGAATTATTTCTTTCCAATGTTATTAATATAATTTAAAAAAAAGCAGTGTTTATGAATTATTAACCTTGTACGTTTTTCCTTTTTCTGAGAATTTAAAAGTTTGTTTTACCATCAATAGATGCATACTTTATTTGGTAATACCAAAGACAATTGTAGTTTCACTATTATCTTTGGTATACTTAAGTTTTACTTATATGAAACCAATATATGAATTTTCTTGCCGCTGAACTACTCCGGACTTTTCTTTTCCAAAAAGATGTACATTTTTTTAAAACTGAGAACTGAAATAAAGAGGTTTTACAAAATTTTCGTGGGTGTCTCCAAGTTTTATTTTTGTTTGTTGATTAATAGAAAAAATCAATTAAAAAAACAAAAAGAAATAATTATTAAGGCTAGGTAAACCTAAACTATTATTTTGCGATTATTTTGTGGTTTTTTTATATATTTTTTAAATAAAAACCGCCAAAACCGCCGGACAGCGACATATATCGATAAAATAAGTAAAAACCGCCGGTAATTCCAAATTAATTTAGATATTCGGCGGTTTTCATATACGTAAATAGATAAAACCATTAGTTGGAGGTTTTATTCTTTTAATTGAGCAAAACCGCCGGCAGTTGCTTAGCCAGTGCCTATTTTTAATACATACAAAAGATAAAAATAAATGTTTGTAATAATTTTTCAGTGTCATATTATCTTGTGTGGTAATATCATATTTTCTTTTTATTACTACAATGCCTTTTAAAGGATTCGGGGTATATCATTAATAACAAAAATCCAGACAAAGCTTTAGGGTTTTTTTTCGGTAAAAAACGGAAATTTTTCGACTTCTTTTATAGGTGTGTGTGTAAAAAAATAGTTATCATTGGACGCTGACATTTAAAAATATTACTTTGGGGAAAGTGGTTTATACCTTACAGCATTTTTTTAAACGATGCAGTTTAATGACTTTATTTTAATAATATTTTGGCAGCAATTATTCGTACTTCTTTAATACTTAAAATACGGGAAAGTTAGGATTTAAAGTCCCTGCTAAACACTAACCATAACTTTTTTTAATATTTAATAAAGAAAAACATCTTGCATAAACTTTATAATGAATGGTATTTATTTGGGTACACGCCAAAAATAAAATTAAAAGTACTAAAAAACCAAAAAAATAAACAAGTAATAAGATAATTAAAAATCGACGTTTGCCACCGTTGTCAAGATAAAAGGAATAAAAAGAATAAAAACAAAAATTTACTATTATTAGGTTTTAAAATTTAAATTTTTTATATTTTTTAGGATATTCTGAAATCTTTGACATTAAATGTCAAAATATGTTTGTTTGGTTATAGTGTTATAGTGACATAGATAACTGGTTGCTGGTGTATTTATTGTTTATTTTACAAAAAAGGTGAATAGTTAGTTAATTTTTAGTCTTCCTGAAGATACTTCAGTATCAAGCAAAGGCAACCAAGTGTTATTTAAATTAACTGAAATTGATGCTACACAATTATCTTTATTTAATAGTATATACGCACTTTAGATCAAGTTTCCTTTGCTAAAATGCTCGAAGCATCCCAGTTTATTCTATGATTGTTATCAAATGCGTGTTGGCAGATTAAAATTAACTAACTATTCACCTTTTTGGTAAAATAAACAATAAATTTACCAGCAACCAGTTATCTATGTCACTATGACACTATAACCAAACAAACATATTTTGACATTTAATGTCAAAGATTTCAGAATATCCTAAAAAAGATAAAAATTTTAAATTTTAAAACCTTAATAATAGTAAATTTTTGTTTTTATTTTAATTCCATTTATCTTGACAACAGTGGCAGATTTGCCACCGAAACGTCGATTTTTAATTATCTTTTTACTTGTTTAATTTTTTTGTTGTTTAGTACTTTTAATTTTATTTTTGGCATGTACCTAAATTAATACCATTCATTATATGAATCCGCCGAACTACAGAACATATCTTCAATTCATAAACTTTATGGTTATTTATTTTAAAATAATTGCAACCAAATTATTGTTTTTTTTTAACTTTTTATTGGTAATACATATATCAACCCACTGGCGTGTAAAAGGGTTTATTTGCCTCCCGGAATGCTTTTCTGTACCTTTTTTGGTAAGACATACATCAAACAACATCTTTTATAGGGTATGCATAGATGGGTCCACATGTGAATTATTCTGAAAGCAGTACCCCAAAGTACACAAAAAATGATAAAGGTAATAAACCCTTTTGTGAACAATGATTTATAGCAGCAATAAAGATTCAACCCGAGTTTCTGGTTCCACGTCACGTGCCACCGGTTTTATAGCAGGCAAGAGGCGAAATATGAGGATGTTTTTAAGTATGAGATACGTGTTTAAGCAATGTTTTTTTATAATAATAATAATAATAATAATAATAAACGTCTTTTATTGGGTGACAAGGTTACAATCAGTACAATCAGTTAAAAAGCATACAAAATTATTATTTAAAATTAACCTCATCACAGCCAACCATATTAGGGCGATATTTAGCCAATAAACAATTGACTACTCTGCCATATAACCCTAACAGGCTGGAGTTTATGCAAAAAATGTAAATGTTTTTAAAAAAAAACAAAAAAAAAATACCAATTAAAAAAATCCTAATGCTAAAACTACATATAATAACTACTTAATTTACTCACACACACACACACACACACACACACACACATTCAGCCTATCAAAAAATACATATGCCAATGCCCAAACCTACTGCTCTCGAAGCAGTGACGCTCGGTATCTCCTTCTAAAAGCTTCAACACTCAATGATTTAATATCGTTCGGTAGTTTATTAAAAAGACTCGCAGCCTGATAGGTAAAGTCTCTCCGAAACAAAGCTGTTAAGTGTCGCGGTATTGCCAACGTACTCCCGGTTCGTATAACTCTATTGTGAAGGGTGTCCCGTGTTTCGCTCGCAGGTACGCAGGAATGCCAGTACTCATAATTTTTTGCAAGAAAACAGCAAACTGCAATTTTCTTCTATTCTCCATACTTAGCCATTTTAAACCCTTGATACTTTTTGCTATATGGTCAAACTTTCGCAGAGAACACACAAGACGACAACACGAATTTTGAACTCGCTGAATCCTCCTGCCATTACTCGACGTCAAAAACCGTCCATAAACAAATGAACAATAGTTAAAAAACGAAAGGACCAGGCTTTCTACAAGCATGACTTTTAGTTTCTTGGAAAGAAATTCTCGGTTGGCATAAATAATTTTCAAGCCACAGTATGATTTTCTAATAAGAGAGTTAATATGTTCTTCAAATTTGAGTCCCGTATCAATTATGACACCCAACGATTTAGCCGATCTTACCCCAGGCACAGATTGTCCGTCAACAATCAAGTTGACTCTCTTGCTAAGGCGTTCAGCCCTAACCCCACCAAAGTAAAGGACCTGAGACTTTTGAGGATTTAACAAAAGAATGTGTTTTTAGATAGGTCACTTATAATATTCAGCTCTTTGTTCATGATATACTCTGCAATATGATGGTCATATGGGAAAAAACTATAGTGTAATTGAATATCATCAGCATATGCCTGATATGAGCTTATCTCTATCTTTTTTAAGATATCTGCCGTGTATACCAGGAACAGAAGCGGTCCCAATATTGAGCCTTGTGGCACACCCGATACCACAGGCAACAACGATGACGTTTGACCCTGCAGCACTACTCTCTGTGACCTCTCAGAAGGATACGACTCAAAAAATCTTACCGCAGTGTCATCAAATCCATAGTGGGCAAGCTTAGCACAAAGCAACTTATGGTTCAAAGTGTCGAAGGCTTTCAAAAATCCAACAAAACGAGGGAAGTGACCATTCCCTTATCCAAGTCACTCACTATATTGTCCAAGACATTGGCAAGTGCAGTAGCAGTGCTGTGCTTTTCTGTGAAGCCAGGTTGTAAATTGGGAATGATATTTCCCCTACAAAATGTATTAGTTTGTCGACCAACTATCTTCTCTATTGGTTCGTTTTTTACCTAAAGACCTTTTTTTTGGTGGTCATCTACAGAGTACAGGTGCATATTTACCAATACTTTAAATAAATTAAGTCTATCCCAACAAACACTTTTTGTATTTAATGATAACCTTTTGTTTAAAAAAATAATTAGAAAAACCTAGTTGCGCACCTGCCGCCGTTTAGCTGTATGCAGTTACTATTTTATAGGTATTTTACGGTTTTTACCACTAAATTTTTACGAGATAATTTCTTTTAAAGTACCTCTCTAACTTCCACTCTACTTATTTATTCTTTTATTTTTAGAGTTTACAGACTATTAAACTACTAAAAGCTTTTTTTCCTCAAATAGTGAAATATTATAGCTTAAGCTATGTAAGGTACTTCTTTTATGTTTTTTTTCTTTCTATACGGTGCGGTTTAGTTCATTAAGTTTGAAACGAATAAAAACTTTTTTATTTATTTTTATATAAGAGTTTAAACTTGGTCCCAAACGATATTAGCAGTGCTAAGTTTTATTAATATTAGGAATAATAGTAAGAAGGTCAAAAAGTTTAATAACTGCTTAAAAGTAGCCTTATAATATTTAGTTTTTTATCACAATAAAGGATACTCTAAGGAACTTGAACTTTTGATATATAATAAAGGGCAATTCTGCTCGTGAAGTAATAAAATACAAAGTAGGACTACCCTTAAAGAAATGAATTAGTAATGAATTATCACTTTAAAATAATTATAAAATGTAAAAAAACTTACTTAAAAAATGTTTCAACCCCATATGTTTACGATCATTCAGTCAAAATTACTTTATAATAATCTAATCATAAAAATAAGTTATTAACAAGGCCGCCAGATGTAAACTGATTCACTGAACGCGCCTTAAAAATGTAAAAACTTTTGTATTAGAAAACTTTTATTAAAAATGACTGACGATCTGACTTTGAAACTTTTTTGTAAAATAAATCCTCTGGATGGTCTTTTTGTTGAGTACACACCTGCAAAGAATGGCACCGCTTCGGTCCTGGTCCCGGGGTATACGAGCTGTCCCTGTTCAGCTCTTTTGACCCCTATGAACTGGCCGGTCGTCTGAAACAAAATAAAAGAAAAACTCCTCAAAAACCCAAAAATCCTAATTACAAACGACGTTTCGGTGGCACGTCTGCCACCGTTGTCAAGTAAAACATAAATTTAAAAAATAAGAATAAAAAATTACCTAACATTTAAATTAGAAATTATTAAAATTTTAGGCTTTTTAATATCGCAAACTGAAAATAGTTTGACATATGTGTCATGAGTGACATAAGTAACTGGTGTATTTATTATTTGTAAGACAAAAAAGGTGATGGGTTGGTTAATTTTTAGTTTTTCTGAAGATACTCAGTATCGAGCAAAGACAACCAAGTGTTAATTAAATTAACTGAAATTGATGCTACACAATTATCTATATTTAATCATATATATGCACTTTCTTTAATTTTGCGGTTTTTAGAATAAGTTTTGCTAAAATATTTAAAGAATTCCAGTTTATTCTATGATTGTTTTCAAATGCATGTTGGCAGATTTTTGATTTATAAAATTCTGTGCTTTTAATGTATGATCTCTGTTCTTTTATGCGTTTAGATAATGGTCTACAAGTTTCACCTATATAAAACTGATTGCATTTGCAAGGTATTTAATAATTTTTTTTTGTATTTTTATTTAAGTTGTATGGTTTTGTTTTTGTTAATTGAGATAAAATGATGTTTTATGTTTTAGAGATTGTGCGAATATTAAATTTATTTCCTGTTAGTTGAATTTTATTTGATAGTCCGGGATTGTATGGCAAAAATAAATTTGTAATAGGTCTATTTTGATTTTGTCTTATATTTGGATTTTTAAATTCATGAAAAAATTATTTATAAAATTAAAATGAAAATTATTTTGAATTAAAATATCTTTTAAATAATATTTTTCATTGTTTATATTTTGATTAGAACAAATTACTTTCATTCTATCAAAAATACTTTTTACAACTCCCGTTTTAACCATTATGGGGTAATTTAAGTTAAAGTTTAGGTATCTATTTGTACGTGTAGGTTTTCTGTAAATTTTTGTTTCGAAATTGTTTAATTTTTTTTTATGAAAATGTCAAGAAAAGGTAGTTGTGAGTTGTTTTCTTTTTCTAAAGTAATCCTAATAGTTGGTTCTTGTGTATTAATGTTTGTTAAAAAATTATTTAAACAGTGTTTGTCATGTTGGTATACAGAAAAAAATGCATATATATCTCCACCAAACTGGAAAAAAGGCAAGTTTAGCTTCATTACGTATAAGAATACAATTTCATATATTTAAAAAAATTAAATTTTTGAAAATAATTGATAATTTAAAACCAAATTTATATTTTTGATTTTAATCATATATGCAATTGTGTTTATACCAGTTATTTAATAAATTTTAAAATTTAAAAAGACAATCATAAAAGTAAATTTAAAATTTGAACACAAGAAAAATTAAACTTAGAAGTATCTTACGTAAGAAATAATGACATGATTAATAAAACTGTAATTAACTTAACTGAAAGGCCATGAAAAAAACCTTTTTTTTTATTTTATTATTAGATACTTTTTTTTAAATAAGAGTACTTTACTCTTGTACCGTTTTTAAATTTTAAATTTTTTGAGTGAATTAAAAAATTTAAGGATAAATATTTTACTTAATGCTTACAGCCTAATATGTTTATAATGATGGGTAAAAATGACCTAATTTGTATGTCGAAAAGTTTGTTTATCCATTTAACAACTGCCCGCCTATATCTAATTTCCGATTAAGTATAGCGCGCTGGTAATAAAGGCATTTGGAATCATTTATGGTCGTACTGGCAAAACCTACGTTATTAGAAAATAGATGAATGTGTTTAAAAACAATTGATTATAAACAATAAATTAAATTCTGCTCCTTTGCAAAAAACATAAAAAGGAATTTTTGTACCAGTTCTTTTTCACCACTAACTTTGCAAGATGAAATTATTTCCACCGCTAAAGGAAACGCAGAACTATTTGCTAAACAATTTGCTGCCAATTTAACCCTTGACCCTCCCGTTAAATCATCCAATTTCAGCTATTACCTCAGTTCCTCATAAAATGCCCAATATTATTTTTAACGTAAAACACATTAAGCGTATCCTTTCTTCTCTTAACACCAATAAATCTTCTGGGCTGGACGACATACCAGCAGTCGTTTTAAAAAAATGTGCTCCAGAACTTGCACCAATCTTAACTGGGCTCTTTTGAATTTCTTACGACACAGGTATTTTTCCGGAGAGCTGAAGAGCTGCACGTGCTCAACCTATTCCCAAGAAAGGATCTAAATCTCTTCCATCTAACTATGGACCAATTTCAATTCTCTCAGTTCTTTGTAAAGTAATAAAAAAATTTATTAATTCACAAATTCTTAAGTATTTAGAAAAACACAAAATTTTGCATGACAGTCAATATGGATTTCGCAACAAAAGATCTACAGCAGATCTTCCTTCCTTCGTATCATACTGCTGGAATAAGTCGCTTAAGTTTCTAGGTGAGTCTCAGATCGTTGCTCTTGATATATCCAAAGCTTTTGACAAGGTCTGGCATGCCGCACTTCTTAATAAACTTCCCTCCTATGGTCTGTCAACTAAACTCTGTACTTGGCTCTCTAGTTATCTATCTGATCAACGTATATCAGTTATTGTGGACGGCCATTCAAGCTCTTAACAAGTAAATGCTGGAGTGCCTCAAGGCTCAGTTCTGGCACCAACATTATTTCTTCTTCACATCAACGACATTCACTCATCCACAACTAATTCCATTCATAGTTTTGCCGACGATAGTACCCTTCACTCCAGTTTTCAGGTTCCTAAACCCATCACTAAACCTGATTTGGAAGACAAACGCAGAGCGATGCAGATATCTAATTTATACACTTTATATATGTCCCAAATCCGACCTCTCTTGGAATATTGTTCTCATATCTGGGACATGGCGTCCCCCACAACCCTAAGCATTCTTTATTCCATCCAAAGAAGAGCTATTTGTCTCATTAATGATCCCTCACTTACAGAAAGGCTTCTGTCTCTTGCTCATCGTCGGGCTGTGTGGGTTTATCGCTTTTTAATAGGTACTTCCATGGCTTCTGCTCTAAAGAATTGTCCAGTATCCCAGCAGAGAAACTCGTGGTGCCGCGCGTATGAATCCTATACGGTCCGACTGGACAGGCCCCGAACTTCCCGCTTTGTTCGTTCTTTAATCCCTAGAGTTTCTAGAATGTGGAAACTGCTGCCCGCGGAGGTTTCCTTCTCCCCCAAATCTTTAAGTATTTAAGTCCCGTGTCAACAAACTCCCATTTACCTCGCTCAAGACACCCACGGTACGTTAGTATTTAGGCTTTTAGCCTTGGTGGTTTGTCCAAAGATTTTTAAAAAATGCAGATCAGAAGTGCTAATTTTTTAACATCATTATAAACATATTATGCTTTAAGAATTATGTAAAACATGTATTCTTAGATTTTTTTAATTTACTCGAAAAAATTAAATAAATTACGATAATAAGCAAACTTCAAAGCAAATGAGGAACCTGAAGATAAAAGTTCAGATTTTAACACGAGTTTTCGTATATCCAGAGGCACATTTTAAAGACTGTCCGAAAACGATTAAAAAAATGATTTTCGTTCCACCTTACTGTAGAGGCTGTTTCATTTTCAATGATTTTACGGGTATCTTTAAAACCGTAAGAAATATCAAAAATCCAATATAGGACTGTCGACCCCTTTTTTTGAGAAAACAACTTTAGTTACAACAACAGTTTTTTGCATATTGCGATCCATCTTGGAGATACTGGGTGATTTTCAGATTTAGCTCATTTTGTGGTATAATTAGTTGTTTTCTATATAAAAAAGTTTTGGAGAAAATTACCCAACTTATAAATTTTTCTTATGCGACACGAAGTAAATTGTTATTTATAATAATTAGGCTTTCGTTAGGATTTTCAAAAATATATACTAGTATACAGTATGTCCGGCGATGGGGTAGACAAGAGGACAAACGGACCAAACATTTTATTTTTCAAGGAACAGTCATTTTTATAAAAAGTTTCGCTTGTCAAAACAATACGATTGACAATGAAAAAAATAATAAAAATTGTATACAGGGTGTCTCAAGAGTAAGTTATTTTTTTATAAGAATAAGGTACCTGTATTTTAAAATTTTTAACAAAATGCTACTTAAAAAATGTTTGAAATTATATCTTTCAGGACATTGGTTTTTATTAGGTTTATATAGCAATTATTTTTTTTTTTTAGTTTTTTTAGCAAGTTTAAACTTGCATTTCACTTAAAAGTTTCAGGAGGTATACCTTTAAATATCACCTTTAAATAGCTACTTTATAAATTAATTCTGGCAGTGTAAACCAAACCAAACCACAGTGTCAACATTTTTAATTTTATATAACATAATAAAAGAAAAATTTTAAATAAATTGGGGCTCTTCATACTGACTTTCTACTTTTGCACGTTTTACATCTTTATTATTATAGTCAACTCAAATAGCTTGGTTCAATCTTGACAGCGGCCATTTTATAGTCTAAGGTAAAATTAAGGAACCGTTTTGTAACAATGTCCAATTAAAATGTACCGGTAAATCCCTTAATCTTACCTCAGCGCCACAAAAATTTTATGTAATAGAAAAACTTTTCTCGTTAAACTATTGGGATAAATTAGAATTGTGTTTTTCTTTTTGCAAAAAATGTGAAAAAGTAAATAAAAACAAATTATAAAAAATATGTTTAATAAAAGTTTTTTGCTAGTACGTAATTACACACAGATTACTTAATAAACTTTCTACAGTGTGACAACGAAATAACTTATTCAGCATTTTATTTTATCCAGTGAAAACTTTTAAATTTTGGTTTAGTTTTTTTTAACTAGGAAACGGAATTAGAACAAAAAAACCTAAACCATACATGTTAAATATCCAATTATTGATTGAGTTAATCCTATATTTAAGGTCGTTACACGCCTTTAAATTATAAGGGTCTAATTGTATTATACTGTCTTTAATACGCCCTTATAAAATACTGGGTGAGTAAAAAGTACTGCAACTCTTAAATATCTTAAAAACCGCTAAAGCAAAATTTACCAATTTCGGTATCTGGAAGGTATTGGGTATGAAGAATTTATTAGTTATATCGGCAACGTTGCCAGATTGCCCTGTTTTGTGCAATACGTTTTTAAAAATGGAATGCCCCATTTATTGTCATTGCAATTAATTGCGCAGGACAAATTTATTAAGTCCACAAATTTTCAAAATTTTATTTTTACCAACTACTAAGATATGACAACACCACATTTTAGGTAAAAGTTTAGATACGCACAATTATCTCCAAAACTACTTAAGCAGCGTTTACAAATTTTGGGATTCAAGGGTTTATGGGTAATTAAAATTTAACAGTGATACTGTCATTGTTGCCAGATTTACCAATTTTCCGCAAAATGTAATATTTTTAATGAAATGACCTATTTATTTTAGTTGTAATTAAAGGAGCGTGCCAACTTTAAAGAGATTCCAATTTTTCAAAATTAAATTTTTACCAGTTAACGAGATATGACAACGCGGCAATTTTAATAAAATTTGACAACAATGCTGATATCACTGAACAGTTAGGCATGCCAAAAATCCCTTTATACCAAATTTTGTAAATATAGCTTTAGTGGTTTTAGAAATATTTAGGCACAAGTTACTTTTTGCTAAAAGTGTAGAATATCATATCTCGACAATTAATAGAGACAAAATTTTGAAAATTTAGAAACTTTCTAAGTTTGATCCGCCTAATTTAATGCAATAAATTCCATTAAATCCATTTAAAAAACCTAAAAAAAAATCCGTGTAGCACAAAACTGGGAAATCTGGCAATAGTGCCAATATCACTATTTAGTTCCACATATCCAAAACACCTTAAATACCAAATTTTGTAAAAGTAGTTTTGGTGGTTGTCAAGATATTTAAAAGTTGCGGTACTTTTTACTAACCCAGTATATATAAAAAAATTTGACGATACTCTTATATCACAACTAAGGCTCTTTAAAAATCCTTCTTATATATACAGCTGATTTTATTTAAAAAATACTAGTTTGTTTTTTAAGCTTTAACCTTATGGAGCTTAGGTATTTGCCAATTTATTAAATTTTGTATTTTGGCAAATAATACAGTTTCTAATGGCAGACAATAAATTAAGATGACTCTGTATAATAATTCTTACCCCACTAAAAACATAATTGTGAAAAGGTGGGCCAAGTTCAATACTAAAATTGTGCTTGGCTGAGGAATTCGCCGCAAAAAATATGAAGATCTAAATGAGTACCATGCTCTATACAAAATCCAAATATATATTTATACATGATGTTTCACAACTTATCCGACGAACTTTCAGGGCTAATTCTACATTAAAAACTTCATACAAACAATGTCCTAAACGTGTTAGTTTTTGAACTACATGGTGTTACAAATTTTAAAAAGTATTTATTTAACATCCTGCAGCTCAAAAACCAAGACGTTTAGGACAAATTTTTATATGAAGTTTTTTCATGTTTTTTAAGTAGAATTTAAAAATAAAAAAAGCTAATTTTCTTTCTCAAGAATTTAATCGTATCGATACGAAATGAACATGCCGAGAATTGGTTTTTATTTATTCACGCGAAAACCGTACATCAAATAAAAAAAGTCAAGAGGTCAAATTTGTTTTAAATGTAATAAAAAGTTAAAAAATATTTTTATTTTAGAGAAATGCAGTGACGTTTCATTTTTTTTATTAAAAACTCCTCATCGACGACACTGGTAATAATTATTTCTTTTCTTGTATGCCAAAAATGTGCTTTGGAGCATAAAAGACGTCCCCCAAATTTTTTAAAAATATCTCAATTGGTATTAAAATTATTATAAAAACAATTTTATTTTAAAAATTTAAAACCCTATTGTTTGAATACTGTGACGTTTAGAATATTATTTATATGAAGTTTTTTTCTTTTTTTTAATAAAGAATTAGCCCTGAAAGTGTCCGATAAGTTGTTAATCAGCCTGTAGAAACAAAATATCATTATAATTAACTATAAATCTCTATTTTTTTCGTTATTTCAAAATGTTAGGTCTTAAAATATGTTAAATTTAAATTGTCCTGTTTTTATCAGAATTTAAAAAATATATGTATTTAAATACATTGAATACCTCTATAAAATGACTAAAGAAATAAAAACTGGCCAAGTTAAATTTACCTTACTTTAAAATTTTACATTTTTTAAATAACAGCAATTGTAGTAGGTCTTCAATAAAACAAATAAATATTGTTTTATACTTGTTTGTAATGATATTTTGTTCCTTTAAATACATATTTAAATTTTGTATAAAACTTGACACTTATTTAGTTCTCTATTATTTTTGTGACGAAGCCTACAGCCAACCATATATTAATTATTGAACTTGACTTACCTTTTTTATATTTATAACTTAAAGATGTAGTCCATACTGCTCTGGCGTTTCAATGTAATCGACAAACAAAATTACTGCCTTTCACCACTTAATATTCTGGTTGATTCTGGTTAGTTTCTAAAAAATTAATAGTTAAAAGTATGACACATGCAACCCCACTATATCATTTTTTATACTATCAACTATCAATTTTTTGAAAACTTCTTTTTGCTTTTTATTCTGGGATAATAATGACCATCGTCATGGTCAAAACATCCCTGAAACTTTAAGCCACGTACAGACTTGGAGACAATCGGGACAACATTGTCGGCCGACTGTATCTTGTTTAACATTTTTTCAGCAACAAAGTTGGCCAACATTTGGAAATACAAGTTTTTCACGTCCACACTAGTTTTAAAGCTCGTGCAAATGTTCCGATGTTTTCCATATTAAATGGAAAACAGGCGATTTTCCGATTTCTTGGATGAAAACGCCCACCAATGTTGCCATGGCGTTTTCAACAAGTCGGCCAACCGATGTGCAACATTCAAGATGCAGTCGGCCAACAAATTTTTCGCCGATTGTATCTAAGTCTGTACGTGGCTTTATGCATATCCAACTAACATTTTTGCTTTATTAATTTTGAATTATGACGCATTTCAATTACTATTATAATATTGTGTTCATTCAGCCAAAACATTGCTTTAAGGTTTTAATGGGAAGCATTTTATGGTAAAACACACAATAATTATATTAGACAATGAAAAAAGCATTCTTAAAGTAATCTTATAAAATATTTTACTTTGTCAATTAGAACATAGTCTCATAAACATTTATTTAGCTTTTATTTAACAACACGTTATCTTAAAAAATAAAATTGTTTTATAACAGTTTCGTACCTTTTAAAATAATTATTTTTTGCTTTAAATAAAGCAATTAAATAAATATTTCTTAAATTGGTATTGTCAATATTAAAAAGTAGGTATATACGTAGATGCTTCTTTTTAGAGTTATTTGTGTTAATAGCTAAAATTTAGGTGCAGGAGGCTTTATTATATTTAATATATTATTGATTTATTTTATATTTTAAAAACCGTAAACGTATTCGTAATAGAGTAACTAAACTTTAATAGGTAAATTATTGATGTTTTAAATATGTATTAAACATTCTAGTTCAAAAAATGTGTGTTGGTATTTTTTTTATTTAAGTTCATTGTTACTTTGCGAACACAATTACTGCTTATTTTTTTCTTAAATTGACATGCTTGACTATACCAAATACACTTCTGTATTGTATTCACAATTTTTATTTATTTATTTATACATAAACATATCTCTTTTTATTTAAGGTTAGATCATATATTAAAGGCAATGGCTAAACGACCGCTGGTGGCTTTGTTAAATTAAAAAAAACCGTTATCCAGAGGCATTATTAATTTATCTTATGAAGGTCGCTGAAAATTTAAATTAATTTGCTGTTACCGGTGGCATTTGCTACCGGTAAAACTTAATATTTACTTTGTTATTTTTTTGTTTATAACTTAATTTTTGTTGTTTTTGTCTCTTCCTGCAGGCGGATTCTTAACCGCTGTAGTAGATGTAACGTATCGAGTGGCTACCGAATGGTGATTCTTAACTTATTTGAATCGATATCTCCCGAGTTCCATACCTAGGCACTATCCTTAATAAATAAGACTTTATCCTATTTATTATTTCCGTAAAAAAAGATGAGAAAATAGGGCCGATAGGTTTCGAAAGAAATATCGAGAACTCGATACCGACCGAGTCGTGTCTCCTATCGAGAAGTTAAGAATCCGGGCCCTGATATCTTTCCATTAGTGTAGGTTTCCGGAACTGTCACGGATCTGTCACTTATTCAATATTTATAGTCAGGTGACTTTAGACCTCCTTAGTTCCGCATTATTTTACCGTACATAAAGACTAGGCTTAAGTCTAGCGTGGTAGACATCACTCGCTTCAAAAACTAAAGAATTTTTTAAATTTTTCTGCCGGCGCGCGGCGGTCTTGTAGCCAGTGCCAAAAATATTTTATAATTAAATTAAAAAAATATTTTAAGTTTATTGCTGCACCTTTTGGGGTAAAATATTTTATAACATAGCCGTCATCCAGGGTGAGCTTTTCGACTAACATACGAGTACTGAAAAAAAACGAAAACAAAATAAACTATAATTAAAATAGTACATTTACGTTCTCTTTACTTATTTGGCCAAACACTTGTGATTTTTGGGTAAAATTGTAAAAAAAGTATTTAACCACCAAATAAGAAATAGGAAAAATTACCGATTTTTTTCATAGTTTGCCTAAAAATTATAATAATATACAGGGTGCGTTTTTTAAAACTTACAATGGCTATATTTTCTAAACCACGGCAAATATTAAAACATAAAATAATACCGTTTTATAAAACCCGGGGGAATATAAATGACGTATTTTTTAAAACACCTCTATCAACCCCTTAGGCTGCACTCCCAGTCATTTAAAAATCCTAAATGGAAACACCTGTTATGTGGTACCTCTTTGGAAAGCTTTAAAAAATGCTTTTAGTTGGTCATGAAAAAGTTGGGGTTAAATAATATACTACCCTTAAATTTTGGAAATATCTTACTTAAAAAAAATACCCGAAAATGTAAAATAAATTACTATAAAATGAATTTAAAATTATTAATAAATTAAAATATTACTTCCTGTAGAGCTGACCTGCCCCTAAAAATGTTCTAGTTAGTTTTGTCACAAAAATATTTTTCACAAGCTTTTCAGAGAAATGCCACTTAAGGAGTGTTGTCATTTAAGATTTTTAAGTGAATGGGGATGCAGCTTAAGAGGTTGATAGAAGTGTCTTGAACAATACGTAATTTATATTACCCTGGGCTTTGTAGAAACGGTATTTTTTTAAAATTTGCCTTGGTTTAGAAAATATAGCCATTGTAAGTTTGAAGAAACGCACCTTGTATAATATATCATACTTGTCAAGTAATCTTAACATGACAAAAAGCTGAAATATTTTATAAAGTGCACATTTTTACGTATGTATACAATAAATAGAAACTCTTTTATAAGATAAATCCCTTAAGCGTTCTCTCAGTCATTTTATAATACAAAATTGTTAGTTGGGGTATCTATTTATTGCTCCCTAAAAATCCCTAGGTCAGTACTAAATTTACTTGTACACACCCTATAAACTAGCCACAAAACCCAATAAATGTGAATACTCACAAATGCTAGTCATGTAATTTTAACCTTTCGGTCGAGCAGTTTTTTTCGTTAAAGTAATTGCCTCAAACGTCAAGCCTCGTAAGCTGAATTTATACGTTTTTCGTCTATGGAAGCAAAAACAAGCTTTATGGATTGTTTGAATTTTAAACTGCTGTATTGTTGATGTTTCATATAGAATTTTTTTCATATACAGTGCTCGCAGGGGCGCAACTAGAATTCTCAAATAATTTTATTTAAAAACCGAGACATGGAACCCACATAAGGATGGCAACGATATATCGATTTTTTTAAATATCGATATATCGGAAATCAAATATTAATAATTTTTATCGATATTTAATTTCTTGATATATCGATAAATCGATATTGAATATTTTCGATATTTGTAGTAAATAAGACAAAATTAAAAAGCTTTCACGTAATTTTTTGTCAGGAATGTACAGTAAAATAAAAAAGTGTAAAGGTAATTTTTACCTTAATGCCGTGTTAATATACCCACTATTTGTTAGGGAAAAAATGTGAACTAAGATAATTTATTGATATTTGTTCCCTCTCAAATATCGAAATACTGCTCTTCGATATATCGAATAATCGATATTAGCCAAAACGATATTTATTAATATCGATACATCAATGTTTTTTTCAAAATTTGACATCCCTTAACCCACACCCTATACAGTGTCCGCCAGAAATATTGAACCATATGAAAAACTTTTTTAATTTGATTCCTCAAAAAATTTGATTTTTGAATAAATTTTCTGCCTGCACCTAATTTCACAAAACACTGATCAAAACCTAAATAGATCTTAGCGTATACGAGGTAGGTACAAATTGACAAATATGACACACAAGAAAACTACCTTTATTCTTGAACTTAAAAAAATATTATTTAAAAACTTGTTTGGAATTACTAGTTATGTCATATTTTAACAGCAAAGCTTTTTTAAAAAAATTGAAAAATATTTACTTTTCCAACTTACCCTGTATATAGAATATATCGAACCGTAAATTATTCTTATTGCTCTCTCAAATCTTAATTATTTCTTAAGCATTTAAGTACATTTAAATCACTTCAAAAAACAAATGTAAATTTTTGCTTGTTTGTGGTTCAAAAAGGCTAAAATTTAAAAGCACCTTTAGAATAATGTCTCACATTCTTTCTGCCTGATAAAAAACGTTTTTAAATTTACAAATTTATTATATTATCTTTGTTTTTTATTTAGATTAATCCGAGGAATAATCCTAAAATAATTTTTTAAACTGCTATGAACTTTTTTTTATACCCTAATCCCAATGAAGTTGAATTTTTGAACATTGTAATAAACACTACTAAAAATAAATTAATATTTTTAAAAATAAAGACGTTTTTTATAAGGCAAAAACGATGTGGAACAATAATCTAGAGGGGCTTGTCAATTTAGGCCTTAAATTGAACCACAAAAACCAAAATTGTACGTTTGTTTTTAAAGTGATCTAAATGTACTTAAAAACTTTAAGAATAACAAAGCTTTTATATTTTTTCGACATTTAAGGGCAATCAGGATAACTTACTGCAGCTAATTTAAATCGATCTAATCTCTATACAGGGTAAGTTGGAAAACTAAGTATTTTTTTCTATTTTTTTAATAGGAGGCTTTTCTTTGAAAATATGCCATAACTTTTAATTTTTAACTAGTTTTTTATAATAATACTTTTCTCTAAATTCAAAAATAAAGGAATTTTTTTCTTGTGTCCTATTCATTAATTGGCAGCTACTAAGCTTTGGTTTATTTAAATTTTAATTAGTGTTTGCGACTTTCGGTGTATGCAAAGATTTTTAAAAAAATAATTTCATAATTAAGAAATAAAAAAATAAGTTTTCCATATGATTCAACCTTTCTTGCGGTCACTGTATATTCTGTATATGTTACGCCGAATTTGTGTAATTTTTGATTTCATGTATTCGGCAAAATTGTAAATAGAGGCATATGAAAGTCTCGCCTAAAAGATTGTAAAGTCAAAAATTTTTAACTTGCTATAGTTTTTTAAAAAGTCTAGATAATTTCATAAATTTTGACATTTGTTAATAAAATTTTATCAAATTCACAAAAAAAATATACAATTGGTAAGCTAACCAAATAACGATTTTTTTTCGCAAATTTCAAAATAAGATTTTTTTACCTAAATGTTTCTCTTTAGGCCAATAGTATCAGGCATATATTATGGTAGGTTTACATCTGACATTTACTGCATGATATTTATGTCAGACAGACAATTCTGGCTAAAATAAACGGTCAAAAATGTATATCTGATAAAACTTTTTATTGTTTTCATTTCTGTCCAACATAAATATCATGCAATAAATGTCAGACGTAAACCTACTATTAGGTGTTGGTCCTGTATCTAACTTTTTAGATAGTTAGCTCAATATTTAAAAAAGTTATTTTAAAAAGTTGTTTAGAATTGAATTTTAGGCTGATGTGCAAAATTAGAAATAAAATTTTAAAAAATACATTTTTTTCAATTTACAAATCATAAGTTTTTTAATCATAAACTAACCATAACTTATTTGATCTATTATAATTTTTATATTCTTTTACACGTTTAAAACATGAAAATTTAAAAACTAAGATTTGGCAAGTACTCTAAGTGTGTACACCCTTTTCTTAATGTGTGTTTTATTTCTTCTATAGCCTACTTATGTGTAAAATAAATTTGGCATAAAATGTAGAATATCATTTGTGTATCAGTAAGAGTTTAAATTATTGGGTGCGTGATTCAACTTTAATGAAAATATAAAAAGAGAACAGCTTTACAAAACTGTTTATCTTTAATAATTTTTAATAAATATAGTATTTTTTGTCTTTGCTTTCTACATTTTGATTGTAAAACAGTAATACAGCTTTTAGAAAAAAACAGGTGTACACACTTAGAGTACTTGCCAAATCTATTTTTTAAATTTTCTCTTTTTAAATGTTAAGGAAATTAGAAAAATTATATTTATTTAAAGTTGTTTGTCACTTAATATTTGGAAAACCTTTTTTAAGGAAAACAATTAGGATTTGTAAATTATCCCAATTTTCTAGATAAAACTGTATTTTTTCATTTCTTTAAATATTTGTTTAAAATTTTGCACATTAACTTAAAATTAAATTTTAAACACCTTTTAAAAATACCTGTTTTGAATATTGAGCTAGCATACCCTACTTTAAAATATTTTCATTAAATCTTTATTAATTATCTCCCCAACGAACGCCCATGAGCCAGATGTTTTTTAATAATTTTAATTTTTTTTCCGTATGTGTCTAACTCTGTGGCGGTCACTGTACAGAAATACCTGTAATTATTGAACCATAGAAGAAAAAATTATTTCTCAAAAAATATTTATATAATAAAAATCTTTGCATATGCCCCAGCTCCCAAACCATAATTGAAACTTAAATAATTCTAGCGTATACGAGGAAGATGCAAATTTACAAATTTAGCATACGACCTATATACAGTGCCTGTTTAAAGTCAGGACCGACCCTCCCAACTTTCTTTCATTAAAATCAAGAAGCTTTAGTAAGACAACATTAACCAAAGTTTAGGTAAGAAATGATAGAGTAAATGTTGGCGAGAATGTTTCTAATAAACTACGCGATTGCTAATTACTTTAGGGGAAATTATTGATTTGTTTGTTTGTTTTTATACCATGTTTTCCATGGGTCCTTTTGGGAGAAATTATTTTTTTTAAACAAAACTATATACAAAAAAAAACAAAAAATTTAATAGTTGCACTTTTAATTGCTCAGCCAAAAAAAAATATTTAAAGCTTCATAAAAAGTCAGTTGCCCAATTATATTGCATGTGGTACACATTAAGACGCCACTAGACCCAATAATCTTAATCTAGTATAAACTTTACAATTGCCTTAATACAGTTTATAGGTGTACCAAACTCCATTAAAACCATAAAATCTTAGAAATAAAAGCAGTCCGACCATATGTTTATAGGAACTTTTTCTCATAAAAAAAAATCTTTAGTTTCGTGCCGTAGTTAGGAAACACTTTGTATATGCAAGAAAAATCCAACGCAAAGAATTTAAAAAACTTAGCATATTTTCTTAAAAAGTGGTAAACGTATATATTAATTTTAAAAAATGTCAGTTGTTTAAATAGAAGCATTTTTAGTAATATGAAGTGAATAATACTATTATTGCATGGGGACCAAGAGTAACTATATTAAACACGTTAGTTTAATAGCCTAAAGAACTATTAAAAAAAAGCAATTAATTGCACAATAATTATAGTTTAAGAATTACTTTTAATTAAAATTTATAAAATAGTGACAAATTAAACACTTTAATTTACAGTATTTTTAATGTTTTATTTGTTTTTGGACAAATAAAAGTTAATTAACCCACATACATATACAATTTATAAAAATGTGGTTGATCGTAGTCTCCTAATTTTTTGCTACCCGGTATACATGAAAATTTGCTGCCAAAAATAAGGACAGTTGTTTTTAAGGCTTTTTTTTGAAACCCACCACCCAATTTTAAATAAATTGGTTCTTGACTCGACCTACAATTATGGCCAAAAAATATAAATGCATATTAAATTTAGAATTAAATTAAATTAGCATCTATGGGTTAAAATTAAAAAATAAAGTATTGCTTGATTATAGCCATGTAGTCCCTGTTTGTTTTGACTAAAGATTTTTTTTTCAATAAGGCAAGTTAGTTTTAGCAAGATCGTGTCAGTTTCAACAATATAGAGATGTTGCGTTGGTGTGGTAGGTCGCAAGAGGTATTGTATAACCCGAAAAAAGGCTTTTAATTTTCTAATTATGAGTTCAAATAAAAAATGGCCATAAAATCCGGGGACGTCAAAGAAAAACCACACAGAAGGCTGATAAGCTTGGTCAAGTGTACGCGAATTTAGCAATCAGCCTTTTTCCACGTCTACTTCTACAAAACGAAATTTAGTCCTAAGTATTAGTACTAGGACTATCAGAAGATGATTGTAAGAGCAAAATTTCTATGATCAAGTAGCTAGAAAAATCCCTTTTAAGCAGGAAGAATATAAAACAAGGACTAAGCATTTGCAAGAAATAATTTTATCAAACATTTTCAATGAAATTGGTCCAACATTCTTTTCACTAACCAAACAAAGTTAAAATATTTTAGATCAAATAGGAGACTGTTTGTCGGAAGAACGGATTAAGAATATTAGCCCAGGAACATAATAGGCACAGTAAAACGCGGTGGTGGGAAAATCAAACTCTACTGTTTTTCCTATAGTGGTTTAGGTTCTATATTTTAGATTAAAGAAACCATGACAAAAAAATCTACTTGAAGTTCTTAAATAAAGTAATGCTACCATATGCCGGTAAAATAAAATGCCTATAAAGTGGGTATATCAACAAGATAGGATTGTTAAACAGTGATTTAGACAAAACACCTTTTGAGTATTGAATGGCCATCAGAATCGCCTTACCTTAACTTTATCAAAAATCCTTAAAAGAAACTTAAAAACGAGTAGCCCGTAAAAAAAAACAAATAGGCTACATTTATGAAAGAAAGTTTAAAAAGCTTGGTATTTTATTCCAATTCATTCGATGCCAAAAGTAAATTAAGTCAATGCCTTAAAAATGCACAGTCGTCCTCAAAAATAACGGTTATTTTACAAAAACTGTCTTGCTTATATAATGCTGTAATTGTTTTTGCTTTACATTGTGATTATTATTTTTTAGGGCTATGTAAGTAAAATACTATTGTTTTTTTTCACCAACATAAAGCATAACGGAATATATTTATTTGTTTATAACACCATATAAAATTGACAGAAAATATTAGGAATTAATTTTTTTCACTAATGGCCTATATTTCACATGTATAATTTTTGTCCCTATTTAATATAATATATTTTAAAAATAATAATATAAAACCAAGCACTCCTATTTTTTAGCCACCACTGTATATAGCATTACTTTATTTTTTGCCCATTAAAAACAATGTTAAAAATAATTTATTTTACCATTTTCTTTTTTAATTATCGTACCACTTTTTCTTTATCCAATTGTTGCGCCACACAGTTTGCCGCATCTAAATGAGGATGGGGTAACGTTCCATTAACTTTTCCACTTTATCTCGCAGTGTTAATATACTAGAATTTTTTAGTTTAACCTATATTTTCCTCCATTTTCATGATTAAAAATGTAATATTTTATTATTAGGAACACTTATTTACAAGAAATGTTTAACTTTTATATTTGTATAGTATTAAATCACTTTAAAGCAATTTGGGGTTTGTGCACCTAAACAATACTTCTTGTAAAAATTTAATACAGTGAGGATATTAAAAGACCCCTCTTTATGTTTTGAATGGGACAGGATCTCATGTTGAGAATTCTCCCTCGAGCTCGCTTTACCCTGGAAACCAAATTTTAAGGCTATAGAGGCCCCTGGGGCCAATTCCAGATGTGTGGGCCAATTTTTGATTCGGATTCAGCGTCGAAAAATACATGGGAATACACATGTCTGATTCTTGTGTAAAAACTTATTTTTCTTTTTTTTTTGTAGGGCTGTGTAATTAAACGACCCCTTGGTACTAGACTACGTGACAGAAATTATTTTTTGCTAAAAATTAGTTTAACACCCTTTTACTCAAAATTTACTCATACTAGATATCTTGTCCCATTCACAAGGTAAAGGGGGGACCTTTTAATATCCTCACTGTATGTAACCATGTAAAGTTTAATTAAAACTTTTTTTCCAATATGTTGTGGGTTATTTGACGTATAGGGTGTGTCTTAAGTAGACGGCTTAATTTTTTTTAATTTTTACCAAAAAAAAAAAAATTTTTTAAAGATCCGTACATTACATTTTTATTGGTTCTTTAAAAAAATTAGCAAAATTTGTAATTTTTACCTAAAATACCTGTATTTTTAATAAGGCTTCTGTTGTAAATAAACACAAATTTGCATATTCGAAAGCTATTTCTAGGCCTAAATCTTTTTTATTATTTTACCCTTAAACAAAAACTATTTTTTTGCCCAACCTTAATAATAACTAATTTAATGTGCTATCTAATGGAACGAAGAAATTTATATTTTGAACAATGCAATGCAATTTATTTAAGACTTATTTTCGTAAAATTAATAATAAAAAAGCTTTTTTAAATTATATCTCCCACTGAAAATAAGATAATTTAGCCCTAAAGGTGGTCTAAATTGTAGTATTTTTAAGGTTATTTGTTAATAAGAAAAACCTTAAAAAATATCTTGAATAACAAAAATATTTTTTTGCAGCTTTTTAATTTCTTTGTTATATCTGTAATAAATGGACCTTAAATGTAAGTTAATGTAGTAAGAGTGTTAAATATTTTTTATTTTTAAAGCTACACTTAATTAAACAGACAATTTTGCCATAATTTAAACTAGTCTTGATTACTGTTGCTTCTCCGCAATTAAATTAAAACATTTAAACCATTTGTTAACTTTGCCTCTTGCAGTTTATGTTTTATACAAATATATTTTATTTCAGCTTACATTTTCCGTATTAGAAGTCATACCTGTCATACCCAGGAGAATTATCAGCATTAATAAAATATACATAACTTTAGAAAATGTAATTTTTAATAATAAATGGTAAAAATTGTACTAAAGTCTCTAATTTATTACAAAAAAATGTATTGTTTGAAGACAATCGTAACGTTCATATAGCTTTTTTATTGAAATAAAATGAGCTTTAGGTTTTTTTTTTAAATTGGCTTTAATTTATCCGTTTCTTTTGTTGTAAATATATTTTTGATACGACAAGGTTCTTCCCCAATGCAGTGTAATAGTTGTGCAGTTGTGTAAAGCTTTACTTTTTTTTTAAATCGTTTTAAAAGTGGAGATTCCAAAATTTCCAATTTTCAGCTTTATTTTTATTAAAACTTTATGAAGGTATACCACTTGAACCCATTTTATAAATTGTAATAATAGTATTTACTAGTATACTACAAAATTACAAATTTTTATTTCACCCACTGCGCCATGTTAAATGAAAGACGTTATTTTTATGGCCAAATTTTATTTTCTGTAAAATTAAATTTAGGAATATTAAAGGTCGGCAGTATCAGCGCTTTTATAACAGATAGATTAATAAATATCTTTCTAGATATATCGAGTACAATATAAAAATTAGAATACTCGTATGTACTATGCTACACCTTAATTTTTTACTTTTTAGTATAATATGCTTTAAAAGCGTGTTTTTAGTTTTTTTAAACTATATTTATTTTTTACTTTTTACTTTGATATATGGTTTTAATTTAAGAAGGTTTTTGAATAGAATCACTTTTATTTTGAGAGGTTTGTAGTCACAGTTTAGTATTGAGACGAGGCAGGTTGAAAGTTTATTTTTTCACTTATGTTTGAAGAAACGTTTTGCTAATTTTTGTAAAAAATATTCAAGGTTTAAAGAATCAGGACTGTTGGAAATTTTTCTGGCTGGTTTTTTACAGCATATCCGGTTCTAAGTGCAATCCTCAAGTGTTAGTGACCGAGCTCATGGGATGCATGGCTCAGCACATGTGAGTCGCAATCAGTACCTTCCAGACACCAGGCGAAATCTGGTCGTAACTAGCCTTACCACAGTATCCAGGCTCTGCTGTGGCTGACTGTTTATTTCCTAGGCTACTCGTGGGAATCGCATGGATTCAAATAAATTTCCTCCATTAGGCGGGTCCAAAGACCCAGAATAGAGTCTCCTGAAATTTTAAATACTTATGATAAATATTTCCTAATTAAAAGAACTGAAGGATCCTTCAAAGACACTTCACCCCTTTCTAATACATAAAGCCCTAGAGCAATATTTTGGCACCCTAACCAGCACAAAAAAACTTAATGATGGTACGTTAATGATTGAAACATCCTCAGAAAGACAATCCCTTTTAGCTCCAAAACTCCAAAAACTTCACAATATAGATGTTAAGACATCTCCACATCCCTCCCTTAATATAATTAAAGGTGTTGTAACATGTTCTGATCTTGGCAATTGCACAGATGAAGAAATATTAGATAATCTAAAGGATCAAGGAGTAGTAAATGTTACGAGGATTCAACAGAAAAAAGACAATCAAATTATTCCCTCTTCCACCTTTATACTTTCTTTTAAAACTCACTCACTCCCTCCCCACATTAAAGCAGGTTTTTACTCACTTCGAGTTCGTCATCATATTCCTACTCCACTTAGATGCTTCAACTGTCAAGGTTCGGCCATACAGCAACCAAATGTTCTTTTCCATCACTTTGCGCTTCATGCGGCCACCCCACTCATGAAACTAATAACTGCAACCTCTCACCTACATGCGTTAACTGCAACTCCGACCACTCCCCTCGCTACAAAGGATGTACTAAATATAAATATGAATTTGAAATACAAAGGATTCGCACAATTGAAAAAATATCCTATTTTGAAGCCAAAGAAATTTGCATCAGTAAACCCATCATACGTTACATCCTACAGCACAGTTGCTGCCAAACAGGGAAAAAACCCAGCTAAAGAACTCAAAACAATTGCAATTCAATGTGATATTACCCCCCTAAACACTCCTCACCATCCACAAGTTCATCATCCTCATCCAAGCCCTCTGACTCCTCCTTCCCACCCACCCGTCCCCATAGCCTCTCCCGTCCTCCCGGACCTCCCTCTCTCACTATCCCCATTAACCCCCTCCAAAACCCATCGAAAAAAAAACATCCTCAAAATCCCATCACTCTTCAAGAGATACAGTTTCCACTTCTGTAATAAAACATACCTCAAAACAAAAATCTGATCCATCCCTAAAACCAAATAAAAACTCCAATAAATCCAATAGAAACACCCCAAACTCTTCCAAAGAATCGCTCTACGATGGCATGATCGTAGATGAATTATTAGACCAAAACCCAAAAAACTTATTGCCTAAACAATCTAAAAAATAGCTATAAAACCAATTCAATCATTTATCTAATTAAGATCCTTTCTTTAAACTGACACCAAAAAATAGATCTTCTACTAACCTATCAATCATCTTCAACCCCTTAATACTACAATGGAACATGTTAGGACTCTTTAATAACTTAGAGGATCTTAAATTACTTATATCAACACATCACCCCTCTATCATATTCCTACAAGAAACAAACCTCCTTCCAAATAAAAACTGCAATATTAAACACTTCACCATCTTAAGAAAAGACCGTATACAAGCTGAAAGGGCTTCTGGAGGAGTTGCCCTACTTATTCACGAATCACTGCAACATACACACATACCCCTTACAACCAACATTGAGGCAGTTGCCGCACATTTACCATCTCTAAACACAACCTATTGTTCTATATATATCCCCCCTCCTTCCAATTAAATGATATTGACCTACAAGATCTAATTCACCAACTTCCCACACCCTTTATACTTGCTGGTGACTTCAACTCTCACCATCCCTCATGGGGCTCCCACACTACGAATAACAAAGGACAACTAATAGAAAGAATGATCACAGACCATAATCTATCTGTACTAAATTCTGGTTCACACACTTTTATCTGTTCCTCCACGGGATCAAAGTCCTCAATTGACCTGACCCTATGTAGTCCATCAATAGCCCCAACCTACCAATGGGAAATATTGGATGACACACATGGAAGTGACCATTTCCCAATACTCCTTAGACCGTTGGTCTGGCCTACCGCCCCTCAAATCAAAATAATCCAAGATTTCACAAACGCTGACTGGGAACTATATAGCAATTCATTCCAAATCCCTTCTTTTCATCCAGACAACATTGACCTCACCATAGAAACATTCATAGATTCCCTTAAAACTGCCTCTGAGTTAAGTATTCCTACCAAACAAATTAACCCACATCGCCCACCTGTCCCTTGGTGGTCAGATGCCTGTAGAACAGCAATTAAAAATAGAAAAACGGCACTAAATAAATTCAAACATAATCCATCTCAAGAAAACTTTATAAAATTTAAACAAGCCAGAGCAAAAGCCAAAAAATAATTAAAAACGAAAAAACCAAATCCTGGATTAACTTTGTTTCTTCCATCAACTCCTCCACAACCAGTCAAGACATGTGGACTAAAATCAACCGTCTAAAAGGCAAACCATCCAGACTTATAGCTGGCCTTTGTCAAAATGGTTCATGGGTAAAAAACCCCAAAGACATGTCAAACTGTTTTGCAGAACACTTTCACAACATATCTAAATTCCCTGACACAGACTTTAATCTTAGCAGAAACAAAGAAATCCTTGAAAGAATTAACCTAAATTTTTCTAGCGATACCAATTACTCATTTAACCTACCTCTTACCCTTCCTGAACTTAAATACGCCATATCAAACTGTAGAAATAGCGCACCAGGCCCAGACCAAATACTTACCCCTCTAATCACTAATATACCAGAACAAGGTCTCTTATTTTTGCTACAAATTTACAACACCATCTGGAACTCGCAATGCTTTCCCACCTCTTGGAGACACTCACTCCTAATCCCGATACTAAAACCAGGCAAACCTAATTCATCAGTTGAAAGTTACCGTCCCATATCACTAACCAATCATTTATGCAAAATAATGGAAAGAATGGTCAATTTTAGACTCAAATGGTTCCTCGGCAAAAATAAACTACTCGACCCCAACCAAATAGGATTTCTAAAAGATTTCTCTACTATTGACCACCTAGTAGGCATGTGTATTGACATCCAAGAAAACTTCTACCATAAAAATCACCTACTTGCTTCATTCCTAGATCTTACACACGCCTTCGATACCTGCTGGAAAAAGGGTATACTAAAGACTCTACATGAATGGAACATAAGGGAAATCTCCCTATATTTATTAAAAACTTTCTAACTGATAGAACATTTCAAGTAAGAATAGGCAACTCTCTCTCCTCCACCTTTTCCCTTCCAAATGGTATTCCTCAAGGATCAGTTCTGAGTCCCACGCTTTTCTTAATAGCAATAAATAACATACAAAAATTTATCCCTAAGAATATCTGTTACCGCCTCTATGCAGACGACCTTGTTATATACTACTCCTCTCCCAGCCCTAGAGTATGTGAAAGGAAAATTCAGAACTGCCTGAACTCCCTAGAAAAATGGAGCTCAAATTATGGGTTTCAATTTTCGCCCAACAAATCTACAACAGTGCATTTCTGCAAAAAAGAAATTGCTCCAAAATGAATAACCTTCTCCTTAATAACACTCAAATCCCCTCAAAAAATAGCACTATATTTTTGGGTATGATCTTTGACCAAACACTAAACTGGAAAGAACACCTTCATAATTTAAAGGCCAAATGTCTTAAAGATATATCCCTTCTAAAGGTCCTTTCAAACACGTCCTGGGGCTCCCATACTACATCACTTATTACAATCTACAAATCTATTATTAGATCCAAAATCGACTACGGCAGTATTGTCTATAACTCGGCCAGAGTATCGTACAAAAAGTCCTCGACCCAATTCAAAACCAAAGCCTGAGACTGTCCCTAGTGGCCTTTAGAACTAGCCCAGTTGATAGCCTAAATTGTCTTCCTGCGTAGACCCCCTACATATTAGAAGACTATACCTGTTACTTAAATACGCGGCAAAACTATGGTGCAAACCTCAGACACATTTTCACCAAAATTTCTTTTATCCAGGAGTATCAATAAACCAATTCAACAACACTAAAAACACCTACGGCCCTAATATAGCCTTCCTAAACTTTTCACATACAAACAACTTTCTTTTCCCTCCCTTTTACTCTCCTCCCACCTACAACTTTCCTCCCTGGACCATTCCCATACCTAAAATACACCTTAATCTCAGTAACTACAACAAACAAACAACAAACCCATCTTTTTTATCAAAAAGCTTCTTTGACCTTATTCAATCAAAACTCAGTGATTACAATATTGTATACACTGATGGATCAAAAACCAAATCATCAACTGGATTAGCCTACTACTCAACATCCTTTTCAAATAGCTATAAACTAAACCCCCAATGTAGCATATTCACTGCAGAATTAACAGCTATCAAAGAATCACTTTCTGAAATCCTTAAAAACCCGCTATCAAAATGGCTGATAGCCTCCGATTCCAGAAGCTCGATAGAAGCCATATCCAAATTCTACCCTGAGCATCCAATAATAACAGAAATCCACAATTTACTTGTCCGATGCAATATAAAAGGTAAAAACATAGCTGTTATATGGTGCCCTAGTCACGTCGGAATCCCAGGCAATGAAAAGGCCGACCTCCTAGCAAAATCAGCCAATTTGTCCCACCAATTATATGGAAACACACTCCATTCCAGGGATCTTTTTCCACTCATAAACAACACCTTACAAAACATTAAAAAGCATGAATGGGACCTGTTGGAAAACAACAATAAACTACGTGAGATAATAAATACTTTGCCTTCTGAACTTATATATCCACTGGTCTGAATAGAAGAGAGCAAACAGTGATCCATCGATTGATGATTGGCCACTCCTGGCTCACGCATTCCCACCTACTTCGATCTGAAGACCCACCAACATGTGACAAATGTAACCAGACACTCACCATTAAGCACATTTTTATAACCTGCAACGAACTAAGGCCACAACGGAAAAAACATAAGATTAATGATACAAATTTGAAATCTGCACTTGCTCCTTCTACCCAGAACATTAAAAATATTGTTAGTTTTCTTAAAGAAATACAGCTATACGCAAAAATCTAGATACAAACTTTAAAATAAACATAATTGAAGGCGCCAAATAGTCCCAGTCACTGACGCGCCTCATATAATTCTACAAATTCTCTCTCTCTCTCTCTCACAAATGAAGCTGATGAAAGCGTGGTAAAAACATAATTTAGATAATTAAAAACCCTATTATTTATTATATTTTTTAAATACCTAACTTATTTAGGAAATCAAAAAACATTATTTTTTATAAGTATGTAAGTCTGATTTGGTAAATTAAAATATTATCTAAATTTATTAGCTCCACAAATTTTTTTTTTTTTTTTTGTTTCTTGTGTTCTATGATACACACCGCTTTAAACTCCACGTTTTATTGCATAATTACACTAACATGACACACCTTTATTTTAAATAGAGTTTATAAAATTAATTTTTTACCTGCGATAGTGTGATTAGATAACCATTTTATCTGTTAGTGTTAGTTAGGTTTTTATTTGATTTTTATAGCATGTTTATATTTAATAACTTAAAAATTGATGTTTTTTTAAAGTAATTTTTATAATGATTTAAAATATTTTTTTTATTATCGGTCAAATAAGTAGACCATATTAGTTATGTATTTTTATATGTTTTCAAATAGGGTCCCACCCAAAAAAATCCAAACGTTTTTAGTTAGTTATCATAAAACAATTTACCTACTAATCAAAATATTTTTACTAATACGAGTCGCTATACAGAAATTTACATAGATTATTTAAAATTAAAAATTTAAGCGCCTACTAAAATGTTAGTTTTTTTACGACTGTTTGATTGATCAGATTTTTAATGGTATATGGATCATTACATACGGTCATTACCCACATCCATTACCTACGGCCGTCATAAGGTGCTTTAAATGTGCATAAATACGATAATTTTGAATATATAATGTTTTCGACAACCCTGTTTTCTAAATATGACTTCTTATCCAAGGTCATCATTTTTAAGTCACATATGAGTATAAAAAATTTTAATAGGTGCGTAAAATCAACCAATAATAAAATCAATCAGATGCAATAAAAAATTTTGCTGTAGACTATAATGTCGCATATTTAATGACTAAAATAAACTTGTCTTACAAATCGGAAACATTGAATGTGTTCGTGTTCGTATTGATAAAAATCCTCAAAAAATTGTTTAAAAAGGTTTCTTAGTCGTTGAAAAAGTATAGTATATATGTATAGTATGCCACTCGCACAGAATATCCATTTCCTTCTCATATGACTCACAACACTAGCCTGCGGCTCGTGATCCCAGGTGGGAAATGTGTAACATTCCGTGCTGCAATTTAATTGTGTGTAATATTATTTTTCGGTTTTGTTTTTATTATTATTTTTAGCAAGTTTATCTGTACCTGCATTAAAAATAGGTGTTGTTAGAAGTTATTTTTATTATGATTTCAAACATCTTTGGTATTATCCCCCATATAAGTTACATCATATAGTTGATGGTAGTTATTTGGGTACACGTCAAAAAATAAAGAAAAACCTTAGACAATCAAGAAAAATTTAAAACAAGTGTTTCGGTGTCAGGATAAAAATGAATAAAAAAAACTATTATTTAGGTTTAAAATTTTATTTTTTTTTTGCGTTTTTTTGAGATTCTAAAAACGTTTAACATCAAGTGTCAAATTTTTTGTTATGCTATAGTGAAAAAATTACATTTAATGTCAAAAATTTTTTGAATCTTCCAAAAAGCTAAAATTTAAAAATTTGTAAACTAAATACAAGTTAATTTTTAATTTTTTTTTTAATTTTTATTCAATTTATTGTTGACAATTGTAGCAGACTTGCCACCAAAACGTCGATTTTTAGCTTTCTTACTTGTTTAAATTTTTTTTTTTTGGTTTTCTTTATTTTTGCCGTGTACCTAAATAACTACCATCAATTAAATGAATCCGCCGAACCAATACAAAAAATATGTTTAATAGATCATATGGATAATTTTTTTTATATGTTTTAATGTAGGGTCTTACCCAAAGGAATAAAATCCCAACGATTTTATGGGTTATCATTTTTAAATTTACTTATTAAAAAATCTCTACTTAGACGAGTCGCTATTTAAAAATTTGCATAGATTTAAATTTTATAAAATTAAATGCACGTCGTAAAATAAAGAAAAAATAATAAAGGATAGTCGTTTTACTTTTCAAATAATTGTTCTAAAAGTAAAAAAAAACAAAAAGTCTTTTTTTTAAATGAATTTTTATTTTAAATTTCATAAAATAAAATGCACATGGTACTAATAAAGAAAAAGTAATAAAGAATAATCTTTTACTTTTCATGTTTACATTCGAAATGGATGCCACACAAACCAATAATGAAAGAATACCCTACATTGCAAGATTCTGAACTTTCAGCAAGACTGTTTGTCCCAGATTGATTGCGCAATCAATAAATGTCAAGTTTAAAGTGGGGAATTTATCAGGGTTTGCCTTTATATTTATCAGGTTAAACGTTAAACTTATAAAAAGTCGTAATTTAAAAATAGTACTATCAAGAAATAAATGTTAAAATTTTCGGTTTAGGCCAAAATTTAAATGATAACCATTTTTTTAATTTTTTTTTTTTTACATAAAAACGTCTTGTAATTCGATGGAGCCGGCTACACGTACCTAAAAACATGACTAATGCGGCGTTCCATTTAAAGCTTGAAGTGAAAGCGAGAGCGCGGAAGAGGCACAATCGGCTTTCGCGTTCGGCAGCGTTCAACATTTGTTTCTCTCCTATTTTGAGCGGTTTGCGTGGACAGCTGCTATAAAATAATACATACATGTTTTCTTCAAGTATGAAGTGCAGTGGAAAGTGAATGTGGCACATTCTAGAAACTCTAGGGATAAAAGAACGAACAAAGTGGGAAGTTCGAGGCCTGTCCAGTTGGACCGCACAGGCGCGGAACCACGAGTTTCTCTGTTGGGAACCGTGAGTGGAGGAACTATACTGGACAATTCTTCAGAGCAGAAGCCATGGAAGTACCTATAAAAAAGCGATAAATCCCCACAGCCCGACGATAAGCAAGAGAGGGAAGCCTTTCTGTAAGTGAAGGATCATTAATGAGACGAATAGCTCTTCTTTGAATAGAATCAAACATGGTGTATTAAATACGCCACGCGACCAATTACTGTAAAACTCTTAACGCTTCTAATTAAGGGTTAAGTATAAAAAAATATATTTATTTCTACATTTATAACCTGGCAATTGGTATATTGCACGGTTTTTGTACCTATTATAATTTTGGCGGTTTATTATGTTTAAGAAAAGCATATTGTATTTTATGTAGAAAAGTGGTGTTAGTAAGGTAAACGAACCAAAAGAGAAACTGCCAACAAAATAAACGAACTTACCCTAAATGGTTTTACGACAGTAGCCGTCTACCTGTCGCTTTTAATGGTCTAGTTTTTAAAGAGGGATAATTGAGGCGGTAATTTATTTTACAATAAGTTACTTTTGACACTTTTTCAATTAAAGAGAATGGCTTATTTTATCGTGTTAATTATGTTAATGTTTAAAGCAAAAATAAAAATAAAGTTTGATTTATCGTCACCTTAATTGTAAAACCACCTAACTTTTTAATAAAACATGGATTACCATCTTTGGCCTAATAAAATAAAATAAAAGATGGCATAAAATAGTAAATTACATTACAAGTGTGGAAAATTACTAATTTCACACGAGTGGGAATATTGACAAACCTACGAGTGTAAGAAAGACATTTTCACACAAGTACTGTACACTATTTTTCCTACGACCACAAATTATTCACCAAAAAAAAATTAAAAACAATTGAGAACTTTGCAACACTAGGGTAATTTTTACTTTGTAACACTAGTGTGATATGTACTTTTCCTCACTGCTATATTATACTGTTTTGACAATATTTTTACTTCGCAAATCACCTACCTAGAAGCATTATATAACTTTTATCATTTTGGAATTTAAAAAGGCCCTAACGGTAACAGTTTAATACGGTTTTCTGCTATTTTAAGGGTTTTTTAAAAATTATTGATACTTACATATATTAGACACCTCTTCTAAATAAAACGTAAGTGGCGCATATCCAAAATATTCCGTTTATTAAAAATATTAGTAAACAAACTTACGGGACCGGGGAGTGAAAAGGTGTGCTGGGTGGTGTAAAATTGGTAAAACGAGTTAATGAAACTGAACATCACATGTAAAATTAAGTAAAAATTACATTTTTCCTTTTATTTTTGAAAAAAAAATATAATATGAGAATTGTAAATGCATAACCTAAAGTCCTAAAAGTAAGAAAAAACGAATACTAAACGTCAGTTATACCATGCAAAATATGGAAAGCATTTGGCAACTTCGGAAGGGTCTGATGATAATTATGAATGGATAAAAGAAAGTAGATTCATAAAGTGTGTATTAGCCTTAGTTGTAATTAAGGGATAAAAAAAAAATAGATTTAACTAGTTGTTTGAGTACACGAAGACAGAGAGAAAGGAATTTGATATATGAGTTTTTTCTCTGGCGCTTTAGGTCGAACGGCCAAGCGGCAAGGCTGCCTCTATAAAGTGCGTGCTCAAAGGTAGGAAGGAGATTTTTAATTTGATCTACCTACCTGACAACACTGTGCCACTGAGCGAGCAGTCAGTGAAAGTTGTTTTTGGTGGTTATGTCTATTTTTGTTTATGTTTTTATTTTTTTGAAAATTTTATTATTACTTTTTTTAATATTAGAAGAAAGGTTATACTGTGTAGTAACTTAATGTTAATAAGATTATTTTCGCTAATTTGGGGGTAAGTAAAAAGTTTTTTTACTGTCACTACAATAAATATGTCACTTGCAAAACCAAAAGCAGTTTTTAGAATGACATCATAATATATATCACACGAGTGTTGTAAAGTACTTTGCAACACTAGTGCTGTAAAGTACTTTGCAACACTAGTGTGATATAACGCATTTTCTATGCATGAAACCAGTGTGCTATTTGCTATTTTCACAAGTGGTCGTAGGAAAATCACATTTGTCATTAATTATATTATTGTAAAACCACTTAACTCCAGTTTTTATAAAAAAATGTGATTTTGATGCAATCTTTAGCCTTGTTTTATAAGGGTAAAGATGTCAATGCATGTTTTCTTTAAAATGGTGGTTTTACAATTTAGGTGACGATATGTAATTTCCAAATACAGTCTATTAAAGGTAAGCGCACATACGTCGGCATCGAAAGGACGGTACGGAATGGAAAAAAATAGTCCCCATCAGGGCTAGATTTAAGGAAGGGCAGGCGGGGCTACTATCTCAGGGCCTTCACAAATAAGAGGCCTCCACAACGAATTTGTGGGTCTCGACGAACGACTTGACTGTTCTTTGAAAAAAGTTTAAACATTATAGTGGGAAGCATGGGCTTTTTCTGCTTTTACAATGCTTTGGGAAAACATATTTTTTACTACCTTACTACGTACAAAACCTATACAGAGTGTGACAAATTGGGGGAACACCATTAGGATCCTCGGAAACGGTAAGAGATACAGGGTTCGTTAAATCGGAGCAAGTTGCGCATTTTTATGCTTAACAATATTGTGTTTTAAAAAATTGCAGCCGTTCAGGTTATATCCGGCAAAAACCAAAAAACAGTTTTTGATTTTTTCTTAGTTTATTTGAAGAGATATTTTAAACCAAGTGACACATTATCATCGCCACTTTTTTTGTTCTATAAAATGATCTTATTATATTTAAGATCCAGCGTTTCATCTTTGAGCCACCATCATCAATTTTGTTTTTTCCGATGGCCAGAATATTTGGTTTAAATTTTTAAACTTGTATTTTAAATCGAAATTTAACAATATATCACACTTTACATTTATGTAACGTTTCGAACCAAAAAAACATTATTTACTATTTCGCTATTAAAAATTATGATTTTATTCCAAACGATCGTGGTAATTTCTTTTTTTATCACGACTCATTATTGTTATTTTTATTTATTTCTTTATTTGTAATTTAACTAACAAGTTACAAGACTTAATTTAATAAATATACATTTACTTCTACGTAATAAAATATTGCATCCAATTTAATAAAACACCTCTATTAAAAAATTGATGCATACTTACCTACAAACCCTAAATGTTTGGAGTAAAATCGTTATTGGCAATGGTTAAATAGTGAATAATGGTTTTTGGATCGAGAAGTTACATAAATGTAAAGCGTGATATGTTGTTGGATTTATAATTAAAATACGAGTCTATTAAGTTTAATACCAAATATTCCGCCCATTTAAAAAAACCAAGTTGATGGTGGTGGCTCAAAAGACGAAACGTCAGACCTTAAATTTAGTGACAACATTTTATAGAATAGAACAATTGGAAATAATAATGTGTCGTTTGTTTCAAAATATCTCTTAAAAGAAACTAAAAAAAATGCCGTTTTTTTCCGAATAATTCCTGATCGGCTGAAAATTTTTAAAATTTTAAAACCGATAATTATTAAGCATAAAAATGCGCAACTTTGCCCTCTGATTTGACGAACCAAGTATCTCATACCGTTTTCGAGATCCTAATGGCGTTCCTCGAATTTTAACACCCTGCATAGTTTATACAGTTACCCTTACCTATTTATTAATGAGGACCCTTTTTCTACTCTTCATTTTTTTTGGATACAACATTTAATTTATTTTAAAGGGGGCCCCACAGGCTCATTGCCCCAGAGCAACCACACCTCTAAATTTTGTCGTGGTCCCAATAAAATTAAATGAAACGTCGTACATTTGTGCGGACGGTAGTCATAGGATTTTGAAAATTTCGTAAGAATGTAGCAATTAAAATAAAATCCGGACGATACCGTTACGTTTCATAGTGCTTCGACTCATGGACAAAAAAATCACTTTTTATTCAGTAATAGCTTAATGAATTATTTTTAAGACCATACTCCAATAGTACCAAACTACATCAATGTTAGGCCGGGTTTATAAATCAAAATTTAATTTTTGTATTATTATTAGCATTAGTCACAGGGTTCAAGAACATACATTTAAATTAAAGTGTTTATAAAACAAAATTTAACTTGCTGGTCTTAAGAAACGACCTTAAAATTCTCTAAAATTCAAAACTTAATGCCGAGTTTATAAATCAAAATTTAATTTTAGTATTAGTAGTAACCTTACTTAATTTTAGCCATTTTTTTACAATAATTAGCTAAATTAAATAAAATAATAACTAATAAAACTTGAATAAAAAGAAGTTACCGGTTTTAACCTTTTTATGGCAAATAAGCTATTATTATTTTTCCCAAATTAGTCTTAAGTTTAGGATTTAACAGAATTTTAAGGTCGTTTCTTAAGAAAAGAAATAAATTTCATTTATAAACACTTCAATTGAAATGTGTGTTCTTGAATCTTGTGACTAATGCTAATACTAATACTAAAATTAAATTTTAATTTATAAACTCGGCCTAAGTATAAAATAGGGAAAAATATTAATTGCTTATGTGCCATAAAAAGTTAAAACCGGTAACTACTTTTCATTCAAGTTTTATTACTTATGTTTTGGTAAATGTAGCTAATAATTGCCAAAAAATGTCTAAATTTAAGTTAGGTTAGTACTATTAATAATACTAAATGTTAATTCTTATTTATAAACTCGGCGTTATCTTAATTAGTTTATTCTTAGTATTTTTATTTTAACAAATATGTTCGCATGCAGATAGCAATTTTAATCTGTATTTAAAGTGTGAACACCGCTAAAAAAGTTTAGCTATTTGTATTATGTACCAAGATATGAATTTAAAAATTTTGTATCAATAAGTCATTGAAAAATAATTAATAAATAAAAACTAAATACGAGTAAATATAATAAAATTTGAAACATTTTTTTATTAAAAAATCAGAGCTATTGCAGTTATTATAACAAATTTATACACTTTTGTTTTAGATAAGGTTTATTTGTTACAAATTGCGCCCAATGTAACTTTTTTACAGAAGGTAAAAGATCAATTAAAAAGGTCGATCAGAACGTAGATGGAGAATAAAAATGAAAACGCAAAACTAGTGACATTTAAAAACAGTGGCGTTGCGTTAGCACAAACAGACGTAGGCGAAGTCGTATCAGTGAGGCCCTTGTTGTCGAAAAAAATGAAGTGGGGGAAAAAACTTGAAAAGCAAAGAAAACCAAAAGATCCCTACTTTTTAATGCATGGCCCCTTTCATGACAAATAACAATTGGAAAGCAAAAAAAAGGTCCTCGCTTTTTACTGCGAGCTCGTCTTCACATTTTTTACACCGCCTACGCCTTACGCTACTGCTTAAAAATGTGTTCTTGCTCAAATGTCAGTGATCCATTGCACCAAACTAAAAATATTTCATTATTAACGTTAAATTTATTGTCTACATTTACTCACAAGATGGTTAAAGGCATCAAAAAGTCGCGTTAAATTTAAGAAGCAAAATATAGATTCCTTACAGAGTGTAGGTATACTATGTATACCTTTGGCAAAAACTTTATAAGGTAATCGTGCTAAAACTAATATAGATTTGAAGATGCCTGCGAATTGGCTGACCGTTAAAGCCTTTTCAATATTGTTGTAATCAGTCGAAACTTTGACGCGCTAAGATAACGACTTGCCCAAAAAGCTCTTAACACATTATTGGTAGGTTCCACAAAAATTGAGATTTAGCATTTTAAATATTGGATGTTGGCCATGCTATAAGAAATACCCTGTATAAGATCTAGCAAATTTTCTTATAAAAATTTATTTTGTGGTCCTTAGTTGGTTAGAAGTTAGTATTAAAAATACCTAATTTATTTTTGTTTTTTCCTAATATTCGGGTAATATGTTTTTTACAAAGGTTTAAGTAATTTATAAAAAGCATGGCAACAACGCCACGAGTGTCAAAATAAAATAACGTACTATATGCAAAATTTTATGCTGTATCCGATTCTGTACACATGAAAAAGAGGTGACAATTTAAAAAAAAACAACTTTTTAGTCCCAACTTTTAATTGTTTACATCAAAATATTTTTGTGACATTTACGTTTAAAAACCCTACAACTTCTATACATATAGGACTTTTTGTCATGTCTCGTTAAACAACAGAAATATTGTATTTCTTGCAAAATTAGGCCACCCTGTATATGAATTTCGATTTAAAAAAAACTTATTGGTCATTTCTAACTTTCGCGTCGGCAACTGTATGCTTTAACACATTTATCAAACGTATTAATGCCATCTTTAGTTGTCTTTACCGTATATAGTATAGAAATACTTCTATTTAATCGTTCTAATTTTTATATCATAAGGCTGGACAAGACGAAAACAACTTTATTCTGAAAGATATCTTGCTATAGCGTCTTGTTTTCCCTAAAAGCAAATTAAACAATGTCAAATGTGCCCTTTTTTGAGCAGGCGGCTTTACATCTTATGGAATATTTTTAGGATCATATTGACAAGGCAAGCTTCTTTTTAGTAATTTACTGGTTATATTACAATCGCTATTAAAGCCAAACACTATTGGTAAGCGATATTTCTAATGCAACCCACCATAAAAAGTGGTTTTAGCTGGCACTATTATTACAGCAACCCCTTTAATTTTAGTATAAAAACACTTCTTTAGCATCATGTACAAAGGTCATAAAACAATATTAAAAAAAAATCTAAAAAGTTATAACAAAAGAAAACTTTTATGGGGTCAGTAACTGACCCTCCTGTCCCAAGTGCTACTGGTAATAATGAAATAATTGTTTTTTTCTTTGATTTTTCAAATTAATAATTATTTGTTTTTAACTCTTAACGTTTAAATTAAACACAAAAATTTTCCATAAGCTTTCCAAAGAAGTGGCAAATAGGGAGAGTTGTCATTTAAGATTTTTAAGCGACTGAGGTAGCAGACTAACAAAGAATACACTGTCTTCCTTTTATTTTTAAAACAAAGTCAAACAAGACACAAAATGGTTTTTCTATTTATGACAGCTATCAGATTTTTTCTTCTAGACTAACAAAAAAGCAGCTTGAAAGTAGATTTAGTACAAAATGGTTTCTTTATCAGAAAAAAAGGGTTTATGTGCCAATCAAAATGTATTAGGTTTGTATTTTCGAAAGAATGTGTTTGTAAAGGATATTTGGTTTTACGACGTCTTACGAATGATGTATTGCTGTTTAACTAGTGTAAAGTATTCTCTCTAAATAAAGACAGGGAAAATTAAATATATAAACGCATTTACAGTGGTTACTTTAGGCAGTACGATGGGCTATTAAATTACTAAAATTGTAAGGAAGTATACTTAAAAATTTATTTTGTAATTGATAAAAAAAACATGACACACCAGAGTTGTTGTATTTTAAATAATACCAGCAAAAATGTAAATGCAAAATGTAAAAATTTTTGACTGCTAAATGAAAAATAATAAATAAACTTTGCATGCACGTAAGAAACTATTACTTTTAATCAACATGTCAACAAAAGCATGAAAATAGAAAAAAGCACGAAACGTATCGCTAGACATATGGTCGCAGCTTAAGTTGTGTGTTAAAAGTTATGATTTCGAGCACTGCGACAGGCTACTAACCGCCGCCGCAAGCACCAGAATTAGTACTTGTTTCGCTTTCGCCTTGGGGAGTATCGAGTAGCGGTGTAAGTAATGTAAATGGTTCTGGCGCTTGCTTCGGCGGTTAGTAGCCGCGATGTATGGAATAATACCTTTAAGGTACGCTTCCGATCATATTACAAGCAACGCTACTTCCCAAGGCGAAAGCTAAATAAGTATAACGTTGTGGCGCTTGCGTCGGCGGTTAGCAGTCTGCCGCTGTGCTCGAAATTATATCTTAACGTTCTGGCGCTTGCACCTGGGATTAGTAGCCTGCCGCCGTGCTCAGAATAATACCTACAAAAAACACATTTTATTTTTTTAGTTAATAATGGTTGTCATTTTAGCAAATAGTATGTTCTAAATTAACTACACTTTGTATATAAGAATAATATTTACTTTTTATACATATCATTCTAGGTTATTAAGAATCACTACAACTCCTTAGATAGTAAGATTCCACATTTTTAAAATTTAACCTTTACCACTTCCTAGATATGACAACACCGCATTTTCATTAAAAAATTTTAACAAATCTGATATCACTAATTACTTAGTCAGTTTTAAAAACCATCAAAAGTGTAGTGTATCATATCTTAGCAACCAATAAGGATTTGAACATTTCCAAACCTAATCCGCACAATTTACTGCAATAAAAATGAATAAGGCATTTCTTAAAAACAAAAGAAATAAATATGTGTAGTCAAAAACTTGTAAATCTGGCCACAATGCGGATATCACTATTCAATTCCACATATCCAAAACACCTTAGGTATCAAATTTGGTAAATGTGGTAAATGTGGCTTTAGCGGTTCTAAGGATATTTAGGAGTTGCAGTACTTTTTACTAACCCAGTATCCCGGGTGGTCCGTCGCCTAGCGAAACATAGGAAATCTTATGTAAATTTTAAGAGGCTTTATTATTGGCTCCCTCCTGCATATTCTACCGAAAAAATGTAGGATAACTTTTTAAAGAGAACAATGTGACCAATGAACAATAAAACCCACGTGCCAATTTTCAAAAAATTTTAATAAGCACAATCTTGAATTATTTAATTAAATGTAATTGCAAGATTACCAAATTTTCGGTTCAGACAAAACCAAACTGTTACCTGTAAAATGAATGTTGTCACTGACATAAGGAAGAGTGTCATTAAATCAGTGACAGTCAGTATTTGATGGAAAATTATTTATTATTTAATCGACAAAAAAGTATTCATAATTAATAGTAGCATTATGCGGGAAACAGGCCCATTGCAAACACAGCGATTTGTGGTCGCCACCGATGGCCGCCACACGCTGCTGACTAAACTTTCCATGCAATTTAATGGACATGAAGCCGACGCAGACTTGGCGTTCGTAGTGGCTCATTCAAGCTTTAAGTCGGTGGCGGCCACTTTTGTTTCTGCGCAAACCCAAACACATCGACAGCTATTTTTGTTACAAAAAAGAAGGATTATTAGCAAGAAAATAATACAGGTAGGGTATTTACATATATACAGAGTGTCCACAGATGGAATTAACTATACCTGAAAACGTTTTTATTTCTAGTATTAAAAAAAAGATAATCTTCATAAAAATTTTTAGGTTATATAAAATGCCAAAAGCTATATTAAAAATCACCAAAATGTATACAGTATGGTTTAAAATTGCTAATACCTAACTTTAAAAAATTAAAAGTCGGAAAAATATATTTTTGAAACTGCCTGATTGAACAGCATGAAAAAGTGCATAAATATTTTTTTTCCTATTTGTTATGGTTTCTAAGAAAAATTGAGGTTAACAAAATTTAAAAAAAAAATGTTTGTTATAATTCTGTAACAAAAACTTTTTTATAAAAGCGTAAAAAAATCATATATATATATACAGGGAGATTTAAAATTACCAAGATGTTATTTTGGCACATAAATAAATATCGATTCAAATATTTTTTTGCTTTTTATTTATATTGCATAAAAAAGTAATAGAAATTTTATGAGCAGCCGTTTAACTATGGAAAGAAGCATTAGTAAGTAATTATTTAGTTGCCCAAATATCATTGGTATTATGGAAACAGTCAAAAAGTTATAAATAAATATTAAAGTTTGGAGGTTATAACTTCCTGCCTGATGCCTGATATACTTTTTTATATTAAGTACTCAAAATATATTGATTTAGGTACTTTAGCACCCCCAACATATGTCACCTTAGCTTCCTGAACAGTCTGTATATTTTAATATTATGCCAGAATAATTATTGCAATTTTATGGAGAAAAGGGGTAAAATAAATAAAGAAGAAGGTTTTTATTGGGTAAAAATCAAATTGTAAGGGCCAATTAAGTTTTAAATTAAAAATTGTTTGTAAAAAAGGGAAAATATAGCAAAAAAAAGTCAACCTGATTTTTAAGTTTGATGATGGATATCTCAAAAACAAAACGTTGCCGACAAAAAATTCTTCTTAATTTGTAATCAGAACCCCAAAAACCCTGTATGCCAAAAATAATAAAAATTGACGTCGTGTCCGATGAGTAAACAATTACCACACCCAAAAACGACAATTTTTTTTTAAATACGCCTTTTGCGTCGTCTTCTTACTATCAAAAAAGTAAGTAGCGCGTCCATTTTAAAGTATTGAAAATGACTGACAAACTTTTGTTATGGAAGTGCAAGTGGCGATCACCGGTGGTCGTGTAAAGCCATTTGTGGCGGCCATCGGTGGCGACTGCTAGTCGCCGTGAAAAGTGACTAGAAGCGAACGCCGCGCCGCGCCGGTGGCGACCATAAATAGCTGTGTTTGCGACGGGCTTTAAAGCAGTATCTAAAATATTTTTACATCAAGCCCATTTCGTCCATTTTAACTATTAAATGTATTGTCGGCAAGTTTAAGTCCAAAGATAACTGAAACGAAAACACAAAAACAATTCTTATATTCGTCAAAGACTTATAAAAATTTGTTTGCTGGTGGCTGCCATCTGTTTGGTTTTAACTAAAACCAAAAATTTGGTAATTTTGCAGTTACATTAAATTAAATAATTAAAGATTTGCCTCTTAAAATTTTTTAAAACCTGGGACGATGGTTTGTCAGATTGGTTTCTTCAAAATTTTATCCACCATTTTTTCTGTAAAATGTATAGGAAAGCTAATAATTAAGCCCCTTAAAATTTACACGGGATTTTCTATGTTCCGCTCGGCGACGCACCACCTGGTATATACGAGTATATTACTTGTTTTCTCTTTATAAGGCTTAACAAACGATGCCCTTCTAATAAAAAATGGTATTGATTTACCATTTGCGTCATTAAACCTTTATAGTACATTTTTTTGGCAAAGAAGTTTTAATATTTGGTACATGTGTAGAATTGTCAGCAAGGTTATTAAAAGCTGTACCTATTGTTTTAATATTGTCCATGGTTTTGTTTCGGTTTGTGGTTGGTTTTAACAAATTTTTTTTTGGGAAACCATTTTCTATCTTAACTTCTAATTTTTAAAAACTATTTTATTTGTGATTTGTTAATGTTATTTAACATAACCTGGGAATGCCAGGATAATTTTAAAATTCGCAAGCTCGTATCCTTGTTTAAAGTTCAAACTCCTACTTTACGTCTGAAAGATAATAAGGAACCACCTATTTCGCTATTTCGCTCAATGCTATTTAAGAGGTAAATAATATTTGTGTTTTTTAATAATATTTATCTATATTTATTTTTTTATATAATATTTAATAATATTTATGCTTCTTGCTATTGACATACGTATCAAAACATACTCTGGTAGCCCGCCGTAGTTCATATTTTTTTTATGGGCTGAAGTCACACTTATAGCGATTAAGTAGTTTTTATAAGCATATGTAGAGAAGGATTGATGTGAACAGGATTTCCATTTATATTGTAATAGTCACTTACAACGATAGCTAAAGAAAATAGAAAAAAACTTCTTGTATAAAAGTTTTATAGTTTTTTATCTATTTTCTTCTGAGCATAAAAAACAACATACCATTAAAAGTTTAGTAAGTACCCTGTGTGGCATGCCACTATTAAAAACAAAAAGCTTTAATAAAATACCACATTTAAGATGTCTCTTTATACTATCTAAAGAACAGTAGATTGTATTTATTTAAACCATATACTTGCCAAGTAATTTTAATTCCACACAATAACAATCCTCCTATTTAAAATTTTAGTTTTAAAGATTTATATAAAAGCAGATTCAAACTACTTTTTTTACCCCGGTTATACAAGAATTTTACGCTTGTCTACATGTTTTTCTTCTAATGCACGTATATATAGGGTTTCTACAGGAGAGGAATACCGTATGTATTTTCTGTAAACTATGTAGACTTTATTTTAAGTAACTCTTCTACCAACCTTATTATGGAACTTACCTATTTTCCCAGAATTCTTAATTTTAGTTTAAACTCCTTTATTATTTTTAACTTCTTAGATTTCTATTCTATCTGCAACCCTACAGCAAAGTTAAAATATGCTGCTGAACTTGCTCCGATTTTAACATTGCTCTTTCGAATTTCTTATGACACGAGATTTTTTGCAGAAAGCTGGAAAGCTGCACGTATTTTACAAAGCCCCAGAATCTCTTTTATCTAACTATAGACCCATTTTTCTTCCCATAATAATGGAGAAAGTAATTAACTTAGAAATCCTTTCAGCATTTCTTTTTCCTTCATGCCTCAGAACTAGAACAAGTTTATTAAGCATGTTCCAGTGTTGTTGTTGAATTCCAGAATATTGTTTTTGATATATCCAAAGCTTTTGCCCGGGTTTAACATAATACCCTCTCCAATATACCTATGCCCTACGGACTTTCAGCTAACCCCTGTTCGTGGCTATTTTATGTTTTTTTAATCGACGTATATCGGTTATTGTGAATGACCACTCATTAAGCTTTCACCAAGTTAATGATTGGGTTCCTCGGTGATCAGTACTGGGAATATTATTTTTTCTTTACATGAACGACCTTCTTTTTGTGACTACTAGTTTCGTTTATTGCTAATGATGGTACCATTCACTTTAGCTTTTGGTTTCTTAAACCAAACTCTAGGAGTGACTTGAAAAACACACGCAGGGCAATGCAGATTTCCCTTTTAAACGACCCTAATGTAATATAATAACACAATTATGTTTCTCGCCGCGGAAAAAGTCATCAAATACTTGATTTTCACTTTACCTTGTGGGCATCACATTTAGGAATACCCTAAACAGGCATAAACACATTATACGTTTCTTTAGCTCTCCGGCTCAAGCTTTAAAAAGGCTAGGATTACTCTTTTGAGCCAAAAGGTATTTTTTCCTTTTAATTTATATAGTTTATGTGTACCCCAAATCTGACCTCTTTGGAATATAGTTTTCATATCTGAAAAATGCCGTCCCCCACATCCCTTAGCTTTCTTGATTTCATTAAAGAAGAGATAATTGTTTTTTGTGGTATCAGCTTACAAGAAGACTATCTTCTCTTGCTCATTATCAAACTGTAAGAAATCTATCGCCTTTTATGGATGCCAAGGCTTCTTCGAGAAATTGTCCAGTTTATTTCCTCCACTCGCAGTTCGCAACAAAAAAACTCGTGGTGCCGCATGTTACCATTCCTATTAGGTTTAACTGGACATCCTCCGAACTTCTCATTTTGTTTGTTCATTTATTCCTAGACTTTCTGGTGGATTGTGGAACCTGCTGCAAATCTTCAAATATTTAAGTCCCGCATCAACAAACTCCTTCTTACCCCGCTTAAATCACCCACGGTGCGTTAGTATTTAAGCTTTTAGACTTTATATATTAGTCAAAGATAAAAACTCTCTGTATAATCAAAGTAAAACCTAATTTTAGAAAACGACATATTTAAGTCGTTATATAAAGGAGGTCATTTTCTAAAACAAAAATGTTTTCAATTAAATTAATAATTATGTGTGAATGCATTAATACTTATATTAGCAGAATATATTTAGTTATTGAATTTACTGAACACAGCTTACGTTTTGAGTAAGCTAATAACGGTAAATCTATTAATTAACCAGAAATTTCTAATTAGGTAACGATTCATATCCTGCAGGTAGTATAATTCACTGCTGATAATGTTAAATAATTATTTCTCCAATACAGTTAAATATTTATGCTTCTATGGTATTAATATTAATACAGGGTACTCACCGGAAACTACTGCGATTGATTTTTAAAAAACTAGGTTTAAAAAAAATATTAAATTCGGGAACGTTATAATAGGCGTTGAACCAGATGGTCAAAAATGGACGATTTGGTTTCATATTTGGAGAGTAAGTTTATTCTATAAATTTAGATTTGTCATTAATGTAGGATAAATGTTTAATATGATAATTTTTTTATTTGGTAGCTTAGTGACGGGTTGAAGTCAAAAGATGGTTTGATTTAACATTAAGCCAGGACTAATATTTGGGTTAATACTTTGTACAAAATTTTGGTAGTTTATATTCATTCTTAGATGGCCACTGAGCTGAAATTGTAGTTTACCATCTTAAAATATGGATTTATACTAGCGGAAAAAATTAAAGGATACAAAAATAACTCCGAATTTTTTGACATTTTTCAAGTGGCTATATTTTGCTTAAAAATTATCGTAGTCAAATTTAAAAGAAGTATTTTAAAGCTTAAAGTTCCTAGTTTTAAGGTCCACAGTATAAAAGATTTTAAGCAACGTCTACCGCGCAATCCTAATGAATACCGAAAAGATTTTATTTTTAATTTTTTAGGTTTTTTTTTTGGTCTAAAAAATTGGAAAAACATTTTTTTAACATAACTACTATATGGATCAGATAAATTGTTTTTTTTTTAGATTTGATTTCCTTTTTTTAAAGTTTGATACGATCACTTCTCGCTGAGATATTGAACTTTCAATGAAATAGGACCTTTTTGTCACCAATATTTCAACAACCGCTTATGGCACAAAAAAAATAAACAAGGTTTTAAAATCCTAAATAAATACTTTACAATAATCGGCTATGGTTTTTGACAAACAAATGTTTATTTTTTTACTTTAATTTCAAGAATCAATAAAAAATGGGCTATTTGTGGCTTCTGATATAATCAGGCGCTAAATTTAAAATATCGAAACAACCAGTAATGTTCAGTGTGCGTTTTACAGTTTAATATGCCTTAAAAAATTCCACATAGTTTGGTTTTTGTTTCATTCGATCGAATTTTTGAGAAAGAATTAAAGGATCACGATTTTAATTTTAAATGATCATAATGTTTAATCCAATGCAACAAAAAGTTTTAAAGATTTTTATGTATTTTCATTGTGTTAAAATTTGTGGGGAAAAAAGTTTTTTGAAAAATTTCGGATTTTATTTAAATTTTTTGCTACAAAAAAGATTTGTTAATTTTGGATTTTTTCCCAAAAACAAAAAGATTTTTATTATTAAAAATGCATTAAAAACTATAAAATTTTTTGTTGCATTGGGATAAACGTTATGCTCATTTAAAATAAAAATCGTGATTCTTTAATTCTTTCTCAAAAATTCGATCGAATGAAGCAAAAAAACGGCCTAATGGATTAAATCAAAACTTTGTGGAGTTTTTTATGCATATTAAACTGTAAAACGCACACTTAACATTACTGTTTATCTTGATATTTTTAATTTAGCGCCTGATTATACCAAAAGCCACAGAAAGCCAATTTTTAAATGATTTTTAAATTAACGTAAAAAAAATAAAAATTATAGCCAATTATTGTAGAGTATTTATTTTAAATTTTAAAATACTTTTTATTTTTTTGTGCCATTAGCGATTGCTAAGATATTGATGGTAAAAGACAAAAAGGTCCTTGTTTGTTCAAAGTTTAATATCTCAGCGAGAAGTGGTCGTATCAAACTTTTAAAAAAGGAAATTAAAGCTGAGTGAACAAGTGATCCGATCCATATAGTGGTTAAGTTGGATTTTTTTTCCAAGTTCTTAGACCAAAAAAGAACGAAAAAAATAAAAAATAAACTCTTTTCGGTATTCATGAGGATTGAGCAGTAGGCGTTACTTAAAAAATGTTTTCACTGTAGGATCTTGAAACTAAAAGCTTTAAGCTTTAAAAAGCTTTTTTGTAATTTCAGTACATAATTTTTAAGCGAAATATAGCCACTTGAAAAACATCAAAAATTTGGAGTATTTTTTTGTATCCTTTAATTCCTTCCGCTAGTGCAGTTATCAGGAGTAAAAGTATCATACTGGTTAAGCAAAAAGTATACCGCAACTTTTAAATATTTTTAAAACCACTAAAGCTACATTTACCCAAAGTGGGTCTATATAGGGTCGCGACATTCGGCCATATTGCTTTGACATGTTATGACGTCACATTTCCCATTTTTCGGCCATGTTGTTAAGTGCCGAAGATATACAGTTTATTGTATTAGTAGAACAACCGTTTACACAATAGGTTTTAATTATTATTAAGTTGTAAATTCTTTTATTTTAAATAAAAAAAGTTGGAATTACATCTTTCAACAAATATCACTTCCAAAACAATGCAAAATGAAATGCGCAAAGTCTAAATGCCACTGGATTGATCATCAGCTTTAATTTTACCCAGTCTTGCCCACTTTTCTCCGTGAAGTGCCCTTCCTTGCGTCCCCGACCTCGAACCGCCTAAAAGTTGAGCACATGTCGCAACCTTATAAATATAAACTAACCTTAACATTTACCAACTTTGGTTTTGAAGGTGTTTTGAACATGTCGAATTAACTTAAAGTTTTGCCAGATTTTCCACTTGTGTGCTACACTTATTTTTTAGTTAGTTAGTTAGTTTTTTTTATGAAATGCCCTATTTATTTTTTCTGCATTAAATTTGGCAGATCAAATTTGGTAAGTCTCTTTAATTTTCAAAATTCTGTCTCTACCAGTTTTGAGGTATGATACACTACACTTTCAGCAAAAAGTAATTTAGGGCCCAAATATACAGGGTGATTCAAAATCGATCACGAGACTTAGAGGGGTGATTCTACCCGACAAAATAAGGGTAGAGCTTTATAGATTTTTTTTAAATGTCATTCGTTTTTGAGTTACAAGCCGTCAAAGTTCAATTTTTATTTTGGTTTTTTCGCCATATTGCATTTATTTTATAACCAATCCAGTTGATATTTGGCACACAAATCGAGCTTTGCAGATTCTAAAATTTTAAGACAAAAATACTTTTTTACATACCGCCAGAGGGCACTTTACCTAAAACTTAAAATTTCTTTGCATCATAACCTTTTTATTTTAACAGATATCGCAAACCTGGGGCGCCACTTTAGAGAAAATCAAAACCTTAAAAAATAAGGTACTCCTTATTAAAGTCGATAATTCTCACGGTTTAGGCACCAATAGACATCAAAGGTTTCATCAATTTTAATCAAATTACCTATATATAATTTCCTTACTCTATGCCTATATACATATAAGGTGTCCAGTAACTCAACCGACAAACTTTACGGGGCGATTCTACAACAGAAAATAAGAAAAAATCTTCATATAAACATATGTCCTAAACGTCTTAGTTTTGAACTACGATGTGTTGAAAATTTAAAAAAAAATTGGGATGGTATTTTATGAAATTTGGTAGTTTAATTACGTTATGACGTCACAAAGATAGCCATTGGACTACAATTGAAATTTTGTAATATTTGGTAGCTCTTCGGCCGGTCTGAGTAAAGAACGACTTGTAAGATTCGTTTCTAAAGCATGAATTGTTAGCAAAGCTCCAATTTTTGTAAGATTAATAATAAAATGTTCAAAACAAAAAGTTCCTTATAACTTTTAAAATACCTAAATACTAATTAAAAACTCATATTTTATTAAAAAAAAACACATATTTTTGAGCATTTGAATTGTTCCTGTATTTAAATAAAATCATTTGATACAATTTTAGTTTTTTTTTTTTTATTAAATAGTAACATTTTTTAATCAGAGAGATGATGGAATCTACTACACCTTAAATTATTAAACGGAAAAACCGCCTGAAAATCTATTAACAGACAAAAAGGGATCGCTAATTGGTCCACAAATCATATCCGAAAGGTGCTGTAATTGAAGCGTCCGTTTGGTATATTTGTTAATCAGTCCTGTGGTCGTTCTTGCAAATTAAAATCTCGTTTTACCGTTAGTTAAGTAAAACCTTTAAAAAACGACGGTATGAAAATACCCATTAATTTATCTTGAATCAACACAATTTATTTTACTTTTTTCTTATTAACGAGTTTAATAAAAAACACTTTAATTTGGTTTTGTATTTATTTATTTAATATCCAGTTTAAAGAAATTTAATTTAGGTTTTTTTGTTTTTTCCAGAAAAACCAAAGATGTTTTTAGAAAGAAAGCTCCACACTAGTTATTTTACTGCATGCATTTGTATCATGTTACCATAACAACCTAACAAATTTTTCTAATTTTTTAACGTAAACTCGAAAAGTTTGTCTTTTATTAATTAGATTTTAGTTTATTACACAATATTAACTAATGTATTCTTAACCTACAATGTACCATATATGTATTTAAAAATACAACCCTTAAAATCTTAGAACAAATATTATAACATTGATATTTGCAAATGCTGGTTAATATTCTGACGACTTAACATAGGTTGGTAAAATTTCGTTATTTTAAGATTTAAAAAAAAAAAACCAAAACAGGTCAATTTTTATTTTTAAAAACTCGATTTGGTTCGATCGAGCGGTTTATAGGGCAATTTCACTTAAAAACCTGTTTTCAAGTCCCCACATTTTTAAGTTAGATGTTCTTTAAAATTTACACTTGGACTGCAGACACAACAAATCTGACTTTGTACGTTTTTCTTCATTACATAATTTTTAACGGGATCCATGAAGACAACCACCTAAACACTTATTGTAGACTAATTTATTACATTTATTTAATAAATCATTAAAAATATTTAAAAATACTATTTAAACTGCAACAACAGCACAAATAAAACTTTAAGTAGTAAATCTCATTTTGCACTTAGATAATTTAAAATTATTTTGATGAGGGGGCTAACAACGATGACAAGTCGCCTAATTTTAAGTACAAACATTTTTTTTCCGTAAAAGAAAGAAAATTGACATTGTATCTCTGTTAACAGGAACTAAAATGTTACTATACTTAATATAAAATTACTAGTATTGAGTACTTTTTTTTCGGACACACATTTTCGTAAGTAAAGATAAATATTTAATTTTATGATAATTTTTATCCAGAACTTACATTTCCCTTATATTAGGAGTCCAGTCAGATATTTTTTAACTTTATAATATTCCAAATAACTACTAAACGGTTGCTTTTAATCCGTCAAATTACAAAATAATATTGTCAAATACTAAATAATTTCTTTAAGGGTTTCCATGGTAATGCAAGGTTTAATTGTGTTTCAAAAATACCAGTCGACCAGTTTAAAACTTTAAATTCTATATGAATAATTTTTTAACTTTATTATTATGTTTTTTAATTAAAAGTTGTCGTTTTTCCCATTACAGAAAAAAATTGTGTATTATACACTGGAAAATTTTAGATTTTAGCTCTCGGTTTATTATTTTCCTTCGCTTTGCGTCGGAAAACAACACAAACTCGAGCTAAAATCTTTTTTCCTTGTATAATAAATAAGTATTTCTTGTTTAAAATATCAAAACAAATTTTAATACGTAGGTATACCACATAAATGTATATTGTGTGTCATATTATTTTTTTCATTTTAAATTAGACGCTCGGTATATTTTTAATAAGTTGTATATAAAATAATATTTCGAGAACAATAATACTGCATTTGCATTTATGATATTTTTAAATTAAACATTAAAAATATTTAAATATTAGATGTCAAGAGGTAGTTAATACACAGTCATAATACTCGGAATTTTATTTATTTAAATTAGTAAACACATACCGGGTGTTTCCTAAATAAAAATTTAGGTTTGTTTCCAGCTTAATGGTCTGTAAGCTAGCGACAGATTTTCGTGCCAAATTTTCTCTTAGTCCATAACTCGTAAAATTCTTCAAGAGGGTTGTACCTGAATTGACTATGGTGGAATTATACAGTGTGCTCCAACAAAAGATGAATATTAACCTTTTTTTTTAATGGAAAACCCTGTAAATTAGTTTAGTTTTGGATTGTATAAATAAAAATAACGGTAATTTTATTAGCGATAC